>JAVSBS010019407.1:193708-266750 GCA_033124195.1 Coracias cyanogaster
ACCCTCACAGGAAAGAAGTTCCTCCTCATGGTGAGGTGGAACTTCCTGTGCTCTCGCTTGCATCCATTGCCCCTTGTCCTGTCACAAGGCACAAGTGAGAAGAGGTTGCCCCTTTCTTCTGGACACCCAGCCCTCATCTATTGATCCACATTCATTAGATCCCTTCAGTCTTCTCCAGTCTAAAAAGCCCCAGGTCTCTCTTATGTTTAGTTACATTCTAGCTCAGAAAAGGATTTAAGGGGCTGATTATCTTTAAGGCTCCTCGTAGATGCATGAACTTTCAGGCATTTTTTCCGTGAAGAATGAAGCCTTCAGTGATTCAAAGCCTTGCTAGGTCCCCATAGCAGGTGGGAGAGGTGAAAGCCTGGCCCCACCTGCCCAACTTGCTAGTGGAGGAGCAGAGCCAGAATACAGATGTTGCCACACTTTCCTCTGTTTCACAGAGGAAGCCAAGAGTAGGAGGAGGTTTGAGATTTAGAGCATATCTATACTCCCAAGATGATGCAAATTACTTACTCCTCTGGCTTCAAGGCTGTGCTTGGAGGTATAATATAGGTTAATTAAAGACACAAGAGAGTATGGGGAAGATGCACAGATTGGACAAAGCACTAGTGGTGTGGCAAAGACTGAGGAAGGAAGTCCCAGGTTGATTTCCTGGAGAGAAAACTTGACACCACAAACCAGCTTTGCCTTTTATTTTTTTCAGAGAGGAGAGGCACGGCATCAAAGCACTGGGCAGAGCTGGTGCCAAGCTGGAGAGGTCACTGGTGGTGCTGGTTGTCCCCACAACTTCAGCGACATGGGAAAATTGGGACAAATATCTATGTGTGTTTTCCCCTGTTCAGCCGTGCACAGCCTGTTAATGAGTTCTAGAGGGCAAAGAGTCTGGTGTAGCAGCTTTTCCAGTCCTGTGACATACTGAAATCACAAAGGCATAGGATGTGTTTCTGGAAGACAGGCTTCAGTCACGCACCTTCTGTTTCTGGGGTCAGAACAGGGACAATCGCTGGAAATTCAGCAATGTATGGTATGGAAGGAGTTGGGCTGAGTGATGCAGTAACTTGTCCGTATCTCAAATACGTTAGTGGTCTTTGTATGCCAGGACTGTTATGCCTCTTTTATTCGCACGTTAGGGGCACAGCAAAGAAATTGGTATGAAATTGTCGTTCCTGCTGCTTCTGCAAGCACTAAATCTTGCTTTGTTTTTCCTATTTTCTTTGTTTTTTTTTAAAAAGGCTTCTTTACTGTAGCCATAAAAAATACAAGTTATGAAAAGCAAAAGAAACAGGCTATCTCTAGGCAGAGAAACGTGTCGCTGTCTGTGTTTGTGGGCTGACTAGCACAAGAGGGGACCTGGTCCTCAATATGTTTGTAGGATGCGTCACACAATAGAGACCTGAATGGAGCCCTCCAGGCACAACCATAATGTAAATATTAATTAACATTAATGGTCTGTGGCCTTGCTTGTCAGCTGGAAGCCAGCAAGACTGTGCATGGCCGAGCAGTATTAATTTGTTGTTGGAGCCCTGAAAGCAGAGAGCCTGGTAGTCTGATGAGCACAGCGGCTTTGCTCCGACATGCCCACCCCGCTCTGCTTCTGGGTCATTCACAGGGAGGGGAATCACAACTGGGATGAGATGCTGGGGCTGTTTCAAAGATCTCTGGGGACACGGGTGGGAGACGGGCTCACTGCTGAGCTCTATACCTGCTGTGGGCTCCTCAAGTTGCAGACTCTAGGCATGGTGCCATGTATTTGATGTGCTGGAAACACTGCCTACAAATGATGGGTCACACTTCCAAAAGGCTCCCTCATTCTCCTGGGCAGGTCTCATTCTTCTTGCAGCCAGGCAAACAGCATCATTTGGGTGGCTCCAGCTGGAACATCTCAGGTTCCCACATGCTCCCATACCATGGGCCCAATTCTCAGCAACAGCATCTCCCCCACTTTCCCTCCTTCCTTCTTTCTGCAAGCACCTCCAATGAATTATTAATTGCAGCTCATCCAATTAAAGGGCTTCTGCATGTTAATAATTCATAGCTGCTCATCAGAGCTGTTGCCTGGCAGGCTGGGCAGCTCTAGGGTTGGAGCTTCGGTGAACTGAGAGGAATGGAGTACAATAAAAAAAGGAAGAAATCAATAGTGTAGCAGAGGCTGTACGCATCCAGGAGACTCTTTATTATATCTGAAAATTGCTTTCTGTGATTGCTACCATCATTACTTCTGTATTTATTTTTTAACAACTCGTCCATCATGAAGCCCGTATACATAACAAAAAAGGCCAATTGTACTAAACCAGTTAAATTCTTTTAATACCTGGCGCTGAGTGAAAGCAGTAATGAGTTCATTTTGTCTCTGCTCCCTCTTATGGTGAAGACTTCCTCATCCAGGATCCAGTTTCATTGCTGTCTCTGAAAGTTACAATAGATCTGCTTTTCCCTCTGGAAATGGACCCATCAATGATGTTCATGGGGGTAACTTGTAGCTTAGCATCTCTGACATTAGTATATAAAGGCAGTCCCCAGAACATCAGAACACCAGCAGGGTATTCAAAGGAAGCATGAGTGTGGTGCTATTGCAGAACCAACCTTTCATCAGAGCAAGAAGGAAAGGAAACAGGACTGGAAACCTCTCCTGAGGTTTGAGATGAGTTGGCATTAGGGAAAATGTTGGCAAGATATTCTGGGATGAGGGCCATGGAAGCTGTGCACATTAGAGGGGATATATTCTCCTGCAGGGCACATCTGAAACGTGAAGAAAGTGAAATTGGAGATTTGGTATGTAAGCGTTGTCATAGGGAGCAAATCCAGACTGGTAAATGGCCAACCTCCTTGTTGTCTCAGAAGGTATGCAAAGGGTGAAGGCTAGAAGAGAAAGCCAGAGAAAGCCAAAGTAGAAATAAGATCCACTTTTTTGCCAGTGATGGCAGCCTGCTGAAAAGAAAATACTCAGTGAGGCTTTCAACAAGGGTATGCGTAGGTGGAAATCACACCAAGACTCAAAGTGTCATGAAACGTATGTCTCAAACACTGGGTAATGGTTTACTGCCAATAAATAACCCAGTAAAATGGTGTGGTCTATATTGAGCAGGAAGTCAGCTTAAATCAAATAGCTATTTCCTCAGAAGTCTTTTGTCTCTGGAATGGCCTCTCTTCAGCAGGGGTCATACCCTCCTTTTATAAGCCTGGGGACTATGAAGAGGAGGTCAGATGTACTGGAAGCTGGAGAACTCTTTTTGTAGCCTTGCACATTGGGCACATTTTGCTTTAAACCACATTTGATGGAAACCATAAAAAAGCCCATTGCTAATGTGCAGTACAATTGGTAGTACATGTGGGTTGTGAGCTTCTTCTGAAAGAAATCATGACTTTGTACAGCATCTACTTCAATAAGACTTGAGACTGGGACTTTCCACCACGCTGCCAATGCATAATATTGATGAAACGCTCTTCCTGCATGGGACTGTGACGTGACTGAATCACAGATTTTAAAATATGCAAGAACTTGGAGAGAATAGTTATTCCCTTTTTAATGCAAGTGATTTGAGAACCCTGAGGAGAACGTGGAGTTCAGTCTTCATGGCCCATTCAGTCTTCGGTCTCTCAGCTGCAATTTCCAATTAGTGCTAATTTGACTGTGGCTTCTGTGGTGTGGATCATGACGACCTTTTATACCCAACTGATCTGGCGCTGCAATTTGGTGGATTTTTCCCAATGGGCAGTAGATAATTTGAGACTCTGCCACCAGCACGTTACCCCTATCTAAACGTTTTGCTCAGGCCCAGCTCCTGGTTCACCTCGTTCTGAAGGTGTTTGGGTTAACATCTCTTCCCTTGCCATTTGTTTCCAGACCCCAAAGCCACATTCTGGTTCCTGGTTTCATATAGTAAATGTGCACTTCATGTGTCAGATACCACCAGAATAGTTCCACAAAAACTATAAATGGGCAAAAAAAGAAAGCAAGAGAGTTAGTGGAAAGGCCAAACCCCTTGAAACAGTAAGAGACACTTAGTGGTGAGCTGTGGTTTAGGAGTGGGATGGCGCAGCTCTGGGTGGCTGAGAAGGTACCTTCTGGTCCAACTCATTACGTGAATGGCTCACCAGTCAGCTACTGGTCATGCTTAAGGGAAATGGCAATCGGTGGTGGTTTATTTTAGATCTCGGGAGGCATTTTGGTGGTCATGTAAGCATCTCAGTATCCACACATGAAAGGATGGGGTGGATCGATGGGTCTTCACCTGTGACACCCCAGCCTCCTGGCACTGCCACCTACCCTTCCTGGCATGGGGACCAATTCTTCTTCTCAGGGATGGGTGGGATGAGGGCACAGGCAGCCTGGAACGTGGCACACACCACTGCGATACTGGCAATTCCCCTAAGCCACAGCCCTTTTTCCACACATCTCTCTTCTTTAAAAAGGGAAGGGGAACTATGGACATTTTCCCCAGGTTTTTTCAGTAGCTCAGTTTGTCCACTGTGTATGCACGGATCAATTCCGGAGAATGAAACCAACGTGAACTTGTAACATCACTGTGCTTTTAAACAAGAACAAAATCAACGACAACAAAAAAATCTTAGCGGAAAGCCAAATTTCTGTTTTTCTTTTTTTTTTTATTATTATTATTTTTATTGACATTTTCATGTGGGAAGAATTGATCATATCTCAACTCTGGAGCTGAAGTCTTTGAAAAATCTATCTTTTAGTTTGCACTGAAAGGGTGGGGAGATGGGCACAGGTGACACCCCACTTCCAAACACCTCCCTGGAAGCTCCTGTCCAAATCCAGTTCTTTTCCAGCATTGCTTTCTACAATACGATTTTCCACTTGATACTCTCTCTGCTGTTTGCTTTATGTGCCTCTTAATACATAAGCCTGTTCTTTTTTATCTTGCTTGTATTTTTGGCTTTTTTTTCCCCTTTCCTTGCTTAGTCCTAAACTGCGGCACACGCATTGTGCTTCCAGCTGCCTGTGATCTGTCAGTGGGCCCAGGAGCTTAGCCCTTAACGGCCTATGTAAATATTGTCTCAAAATTACAAATATTCAGAATGGCAGTAATATATGGGGCTTTTGTTAAAGCATCTTGTTTTATGGGCTTAACCACAGGCTGGGAAGCGTGGAGATGTTGATGTGTTATTTGTCCAAGGGACACACACTCACGTGTACACAGAAGCCCAGCGTTGTACAAATAGCAGTTCAGGCCATAAATATCGTGGCAAAATTGCTCCCAGATCAAAACAACCCCCAAAAGGGACACAATGGAAATGAAGTCAGACTGCATTGCTTTCGGGGCACACACCCTTCTTTTTCTTTTTCCCCGAAAGTGAGTGGAAAAGAAAACTCCGGTGCCGAGAAGCCTGTTCTGGATCAACACATTTAGAAACAAAATGTACCTTTGTATCTAAAAATCTGAGTGTCATGAATATTTAACGTGGGGAGGAAAGAATGATTTTGTCAGTGTGTAAAGCAGTCCCAGAGAGGCTCGAATTCTGCCTGGTTTCTATTAGCTTTCCTTCTCTGTAAACAGACTGAGTCATTTGCTGCAGGAGAGGTGTGTGAGCACAGGGAGGGAGAGAAACATGGGTAGAAGAAAAAAACCCCGGTGCCGTGCAAAGGGATGGAAATGGATTTGCTGTGCAAAGTGCTGCCTCCGTCCTCATTTCTCGTGATGTGTCGCTGGGTCTGTAGAGCCAAGTTTAGCTGCAGTTTTCAGCCCAACAACGTCACGAATTTGAAAGGTCTCCTGCACAGCTAAAGAAATGTGAAAGGTGCTTGTACATCCTGACTAACCTCCCTTAAAGCAAAGCAGAGACCCAGAGCCACCCAAGGGGAAATCTTATGTTGTCTTATGAATGAAAAAAGCTTTCCTATCAGCTCATCCCCAGTTGGTTGAAACTAAACCTGTTCCCTGTCAAAAGACGTTGTGGTTATTGGGGTGTGATGGGTTCCCCACGGACCCCGTGAGCTACGTGCGCACCATGAAGCCTCCAAGCTACAAACTTAACGCAAGGCAGGAGCTGACTCTGATCCAGCAGAGCAGGGACAGTCCAGAGGATCCAATTTTGTGATCCTGATGCAGGGAAGCCTCTGGACTCAGGCGATCACATCAGCACGTATCCAAGTCAAAGGCAGTAAGCCTTTAAGGGAAGCGTGTCTCAAGAGTTTGTCTGTGTATCAGGGCAGCAGCGACTCCAGGTTGCTGTACTCCATTGCGTGTCTCTGTGTTTGCTGAGATCACTCTACATTTCATAGTCTTTAGGCCACTCTTTGGACCGCAGCAGGGCTGGGGAGGTGCAGAATTAAACCTGCCTGTGCCTCCCGAGCTGGGAGCGGGATAACTTCTGGAGATAGGTGGAAAGGGAGATAACCAGTGCAGAAGATGGGGCTGCAGCCTTCCCTTCTCCTCTCGGCATGAGCACATCACCGTGGTGGGACAGGGACAGCATGGATTTGGTAGATGGTGTGTTTAATGGCATTTTGTCCCCTCCATCTTCCCACTTCTGCAGTTTTCATGTGAGAGGAGGCACAGTGCTTGTATAGTCTACCTGGACCAGTCCTGCTGCTTTGGTAGCAGTAAGCAGCTGAGATTTTTCTCTTTCCCAAGTTGCGTTTTTCCCTCCTGCCTTTACCATGCAGGTGCTTGGCGCAGCCGTGAGTCAGAGCCTTTGAGATGGGCTGCTTGTACCAGGCTGCCATCCAGAGGGGAAAGATACGGTGCGGGGAGTACCAGGCACTTACTGGATGGGGAAGATGTACAAAAGGAAGAGATCCGGTCAGGAAATCAGAGCAGGGCTTTACATCTAGGGCAAGGAGGGGTTTTGAAAGGGGTCGGATGTTTAAAGTCATTTTCGAGATCCTCACAGCTTGAAAGAAACCCTCACTCCGGTATCCTGTCTGATAGAATTCCGGATCATGAGCAGCAGCAACATTTGCAAATGAAAATAAGTAATTTCTGTACATGACACTTGTCACTGGAAGATTTTAAGCACGTCACCCTCTGCATCTTCACAGCCCTACTCTCCCTGCATCTGGGCTAATAACTCACCTCGGGCCACAACCGTGAGCCTTTCCAGCTGTAGGATTCCAGACCAAACCCCAAACTGTGTCACTTGAGCCTTTCTAGGGCAGAGATGGGCTAAAGTGCAAACAGGACATAAAGCAGCTGTTCCCTGTTGTTTGAAGCAAGGCCTGTGTGGTGTCTGCAGGTACATTGCATCCCCAGACTCTCAGACCCTGTTACCATCAGCAAATAAGAAGAATACACTCGGACAGGACGGACACACGTGTACGATCAACACCTATTAGCTTTTTCCACCCGTGGGCTGTGTGTACGTATGCATATATAGAGCTAGACACATCTGTGCACACATTCAGGACCTTTTCACTGACTACATGTAAATATATGCTGGTGTTCCTATTCTCTCCAAATATAGAGACAGCACGCTGCGCTCTCTATAAATTTTTGCTAGGTCTTCCTTTTTTGCAGCGTGATCAATAACAGTTCTAATGCAGAAGGTGAGCAAAGTGCCTTGTTAAACTAATAATTGCACAGGAACCAAATCCTTTCTAATAAAATCTTTTAAAACCTTTATAAAATCTCCACTCTACAGCCCGTTTTCCTGGGAGACCTGTAATTACGGGGAGTGGAAAGAAAGCAGCATCACTAGCTTCAGTTCCCAGCCACCCAACAGACACTAAAATGGGGCTGCACCGAGAAGCTGGCCCCTGTGGAGTGTCTTGATTGAGACACAAACCTGTGGGTTTGGGCTGTCCATCTCCCGGCAGGGTTTATAATTAAAGCTGGATTGGTGTTTATATTCCAGCGGCACCCGTAAGGCCCACTGCACAAGGTGCTGTGCAAACAGAGAGGCAGCAGGCTCGCTGCAGAGGATTTATAACCCTAATAGATAAAGTGTGCTGGGGGTGGGGGTGAGGGGAGGGGTGAGGAGGAAGAAGGGCAGCGAGTCTTTCAAGGTTGTGTGTTAACAGAAAACAGAAGTCAGGGGCCTGATTGTCAAGCAGCTGCCGCTCCACCAGGCCATACTGCTTCTGAGATTTAGTCTCCAAGAGACACACGTGTGGCTTGATCCAGGCACATCCGTGTTGTATTTGTGCCTGTGATCACTCTACGGGGCAGGAGTGATGCCTCTTCACTGCAGCTCTGGCTTCTGATGTCCTATCAGGGCCCATCTGACTGTAGGAATCCCCTAAGTCATGCATGTTATGGTTGGACTTGATGATCTTAGAAGTCTTTTCCAACCTTTATGATTCTATATTTGGAATGGGCTCTGCTACTGGAAACTCTCGTGTACCACGCGCAGCTTGGAGGCAGGTCCCCCGCAGCGCTGGGGCTGGGGAAGGGCAGCTGCACTGCAGGTCTTGCTCCTGGCCAGCAAGTCAGGTGTAACTGGGAGGTCTGCGGCTGTGCCTCATGCAAGAGGACAGCACTAGAGGCTGCTGGTGCAGTCTGGGAGCACTGGAGAGGAGGAACCCACCAGATGGTCTTGTCCAGCAAGCCCCATGGCAGTGGGTGCAGTGAGGGTCACATGCCAGTGCCACGTTCTCTGGAGCATCCTGCCTGCACTCTGTGGGAAAAGGCGTCACCTTGTAAATGAGGTGCTGTCTCCTCTGGAGAGGCCATTGTTTCTGTGAGACTTTTCTTTAGTTTCAGTGCCATCCATCCCAGGCGGCATTAGTAATACGGGGAAGAAAGGCATGGAACAAGAAAGTTAGTAAGTCGTGGGCTGTGTTTGGTTAAACAGTGTCTTCAGGCTTCAAAACTAATGCATATGGAAGGGGGTGTTATGTAGGGACACTCAGCTTCCTTCCTCCGAGTTAATTAACCTCCTTCACCTCCATGCTGTTATAGACACAAGCAGTTCTACTGCATATGTCAAGGGCGTAATTAGCACAGACTGAGCAAACCACACACACGGAATGGAAGCATGCCTGCAAGGTGGACAAAAGTGAGAGCCTGGCATCATAAGTGAAAGCAGCCACGGCACAGCTGAGCAAGTATGGCAGGAGTGGATCTGAGCTGCTTGAGGGAAAGGGCTGCCCCTTTTCTGTGCCCTCTGTCTACTGTCTGCAGTTGCAGGGCATGGATGGGAGACTGCATCCACCAAAGGAGGGCAGATTCCCACTCTGTGGAGATGACAAGGGGTGGGAGCTGCTTGGCAATGGAAGAAAACCTTCCTCGGTTCCTATTTGTTGCACCCAGTTGACTCAGACCTCCAGCATTCCCAGCTTCTTGATGCTGAGGACACAACCCTCCTCCCTCATTCAGTTAGCATGATGACAGATCCTCAGGTGACCTTATCCAGCATACAGCAGAAAGTCTCCACCCTCCCTGCCACTTCTGCAGCTCTGCCAGCCCAGAGCTCCTAACACCTCTGCAGTCAGCCCTCAAAACCCCGTCACCCCCCCGGTAACACAAGCTCCATATTCTCATCTCTCAGGATGATGGTATCTCTGCTGTCGTGAAAATGAACCCCCATGCAGGGAAGACTGCAGTGGAGCCCAACAGTGTTTCACTGACAGAGGGAAACTGCATTGCCTGAGGACAGGCCTGCAAGGATCCCTGTGAAGGTGTCCGCTGTTGTTCACACAGCGCATTTTGTGGGACCGTTGTCCCTCACTCCTCAGTCTCAATGGACCCTTCCATGCCTGCTGATTTACTCCACCCATGGTAGTTCCTCTTCCTTCCACTTCATCTATTAGGTTCTCCTTTTACATCTGACCTGTCACATAGATTGCAAGGAGCCTGAGGCAACCCTGCTCCATGGCCGAACACCCCCAGTGCTACTGTGGTGCAGATCCCTGCAAATGGAGGGTCCGAGAGGAGCAAAACAGAGAAGGGTGATGATTCCCTCTAAGGCCTCACCTCTTCCGCAGCTCACAGCTTCTGACATTGTCTCCTCCCTCCTCCCCAGAATCACAAGACACGCATGCAAAACCTTCCCAATTTTTAAATGTTGCTGTTTTAGAGAAACATAGCGCTTGTTCCAGCTGCAGGCACTAAATCATCCCTCTCCCCTGGACGTGTGCTGAGGAAGGAAGGCCAGTGATGAATGGGGCTGTCCATATTTACATTGGGAGCAGAACAGCTGCGTGAATCTCCCTGTGCAATGAGTACTCTCTGCAAACTCGGCATCCCCCTGCCTGCCTCCCCCACTGCCTGCTGACAGTGACGGATTGTCCACTTCTGCAGAGTGCTGCCCAGCAGCATGCATGACTCCCAGCACCTCCTGAAAGTGAGGAGAGGGGGGAACCTAACCCCCAAGTCACCAGAGTTGCTGTATTTCTTTGGCGAGTCTTATTTCCTGTGATGACTTTGCAAGCAAGCGGGTCACAGAAATAAAAGAGAAGTGCTGGTGAATTGGAAGCGAGAGGAGGGAGGACGAAGGGTCGCCTGGCAGTTTCTTGCAAGGAGCTGCATCCAAGATGTTGAGCGCCTGTAGCACTTTCCATCCTTCAGACAAATGCTCAAGATAAATATTGATGCCAAGATGCTCCGTGTAATCCGACTGCAGTTCTCTGCATAGAGCTCTTGGACTGTGGGGTTTAAGAAGAGCTTAAAATGTTGGCAAGACTTAGGCAATGTAAGGACAACCAGTCCAGGCTTCCCACCCCTTGTTTCGTGCCTGCCTTGAATTACACTGTTGGCTGCTACCTTCACTTGGTGGCCCAATCTCTGCCCTAGGTAGAAGGAAATATTTCATTCGTCCACCAGTCTCTGTGTAATCCCGCTACTGAACTTCACTCCTTCCAAGCAAACTCCCATACTTACGGATCTGCCCATTTTCCTCATATCTGTTATCCCTATAACCCAGCAGAGAAGTTTCCAGAGATAGCCATGATCTGTCAGGGGCTTCACTGCAATTAATATATCTCAGCAGAATGCTTCACTTTCACCAAATCAGCATATTCTGAGAGGAAAAATATGAGAGTCCCAAATCAGTCAGAACATTTCTGGTTGGCTCTCCATTAGACGTCTTAAATGATGGGGATGTGCTGGGTACAAGCAACAGAGTTATGGAGAAGGGAATAAGATGTAGAGTTGCCTACATCCCACGTACCTGGGGGTGAAACAAGAGACTAAAGCAGGAAAGATGCTTAGATATTGGTTGAGGCCTACAAGAAAGGTGGGGAGGGACTTTTTACAAGGGCTTGTAGCGACAGGACGAGAGGTAAGGGCTTTAAACGGGAAGAGGGGAGATTCAGATTAGAAATTAGGAAGTTTTTCACTCTGAGGGTGGTGAAACACTGGCACAGGTTACCCAGGGAGGTTGTAGATGCCCCAGCACTGGATGTGTTCAAGACCAGGTTGGACAGGGCTTTGAGCAACCTGGCCTGGTGGGAGGTGTCCCTGCCATGGCAGGGGGTTGGAAATAGATGATCTTTAAGGTCTCTTCCAACCCAAACCGTTCTATGATTCTATGATACGACTGATACCTGCATCCAGCACTTCACATAAAAAGACTTAAAGTGTAGCGGTAGGATGGATGGATCTGCTGCACAGAGGAGGATTCCTGCGAGGGTGTCTGAAGAATGGCACTTGGCACTGTGGTTTGCAGAGATTACACTCTCCAAGGAGTCAGAGATGTGAGGCTCTTACCTGCTCTAAGCAGACCCAAGTGAAGAGAAGAGGAGTAATTAGTGGTTGTGTTTATGTAGACAGCTCCTGTAGCAGAGCAGAGGAAAGGTCACCTTGAGATCCCGGACTTGGCAGAGGTTCCCTTGAGGTGGGGCTTAGCCCACGGCTGCCATCCGCACCTGGAATCGATCTGATCCAGCCCAGAGATGGACTAGGATTCGGGGCTCTGCAGTCTGAAAAACATCTCCTCCCCACCGTCACAGGCTGGGTTAATCGCTGAAAGGGGAAAAGAAAGAACTGCAAATGGAAAATGGCATTTTCATCTCCTGGAGTGTCTGCGAAGGGGGAGCAGAGGTAGGAAAGGCAATGAGAAGAATGGCAGGGAGCTGGGAACGGCTCCTTGCCTTATTCCTATGCTGCTCCACTCCACACTTGGATAAAGTGGTCCCTTCTCTCCAGCCTTCTCCTTTCTAGTCACACACTCAGTTGGTTAATTCTCTCCTCGTCGTGATCAGAGATTAGATAGAGCCTGGATTTATAGCTAGTGAAAATAAAAAGAGCTGCTCCTATCAAGGATTCAAATGATTAAATATCCCACCATAGAAATACTTTTAACTTCACTTACAGTACAATTTCACTTACACGCTGATGCAGTTGACAGCGCTAACAAAAGCTGTTTGAGTAATATGGGGCCTGAAGAGAGAGAGAAAGAAGCTGGAGGAGGGAATGAGAACAAGGGATAGGCACAGAAATGGAGAGAGAAAGAGAGAAATGGGATTAGATAGTGAGATGCAAAGAGAGGAAAGGCAGGGCTGGAAAAGGGAAGGGAAGGAGGAGGTTGGCGCTCTCTGCCTGCAGCATTAAAAGTACAAGAGCTAAACCAATTAAACAATGAAAGGAAAGCAAAGGATTAAATGAAGGGCTGTGTAAAACAGCTCCTCTAATCCAGCTCATTTATTGCTCTTTATTCTTCATTTCCCTCTCATGTTGATCCACAGATTCAACAATGCCAGGCCCATATGACTCGTGTGTGCAGGGTCCTGCTGACGCTGTGGTGTGCCCCATTCCCTGTTCCACCACCCCAGCCCCTGCCCGATGCTGGCCGGGATGGAGGACAGGAACGGTGAGCCACCAGAGCGTTGGCCTGGGGATGCTCCTGGGCGGGCGAACAAGCCTGGACTGAGCTTTGGTCACACCCATGGCAGGACTGCTCCTGCTCCAGCGCACACACAGGGCTGCGCCTCTCACCCATTGCACATCATACCGGTGCTGTGGATAGCAGCGTGGCAAGGAGCGTTTCCACGCCCTGTGCCCCACCTCGTCCATGCCCTGCCGATGCTGGGGTCCACCACAGCTCCCCAAACCTCCTGTGGGCTGGGTAGTCCTGAAGAAGCAGAGGCACTTGTGGGGAAAGCCACTGTTAAGCTAAAATACAACAGACAGGAGATTGATGGGGACTAACGTCGCTTACCCACCTGCTCCTTTTCCCCTCTTTCTCCATTTGTCCAAGGACGATTGTTTCTTTGATGGTAACTTCTTACAGGTTTGATCTCAGCCTCAGGGAGAGCAGAGGGATGGCAGAGCGAGTCGTCAGGGGAAGGAGCTGAGCGCTGGGGGAAAGCGTGGCTCCCTGGAGGAGGTTATCTCTGCCCGGTCGCTATCTGCAGGGATGCCGGGCTATTTGGAAATGACTTTTTTTCCCCTTCAGCACTCCAGAGCTACAGATCATTTGAATTCACCCTCTTCTTCCCTTTCAGGAGACAGAAAGGCCCCAGTCGTACTTGAAATGAGACAGATGCTTATGGAATTGTGGTTTTAAAAGCATTTTTCAGTTGAGTTCTTTCCTTTTCTACACAGAGCAGTCCAATGTGAGCTGACTAATAAATGCATTATCTTTTTTTTTCCTTTCCTAGGAGGGTTTGATATGGCAGCTCCATAGATCAGCCTGGTCTCCAGGGATATTTCTGCCCTAAACAAAATGGAAATTGTCTGCCCCCTCACAAGCCCTCAGTGACTCATACAATAAAGAGAACCCATAAATATTTGGGTAATTACAGTCCGTTCACCTAAATTCCATAAGAGGCAGAGCACTTTCTCGCTTCGTGTCCTTAACCAGCTGTCGCGTGTTGCTGTGTGCTGCCCGCGTGTTGCCGCGAGCACCCGATTCCCCCTTCGTGGTCTTCTTGCGGGTAGCGTGCGCTCAACTCTTCAGAAGTACCTACCAGAGGTTGGGAGCATCTCATAGCAAAGGGGTGAAAAGTTGTGCAATGAATAGTAAGCTGGATACCATCGCTTCGTACACGGTACACACAGAGCCGGTGCCTTTGCCTAACGCCTGTCACAGGTCACCAAGCCCATGCTGTAGCCACCTCCTTGGCTTGGAGATCAGAGGATCCCTGCGCCTGGAGGAAGCATTTGCTGAAATCTGCTGTGGCCAAGACTCTCCAGTGCAGTGACAGTCCTGGACATTAGTGCATTTTATAATGTTGTTATTACTGTGGTGGTGTTAATATTTTGCTGCGTGTTGTCACCACTCTGTAAGGCAGCTCCAGCTCTACGTATATCCGATCTGGGTGGTCCACAGTCCTTTGTATGTTCCCTGGAATGGCTACACCAGGCTTATATAACAGCTATTTGGTGCTGTGTAAAATTATTGGAAAGATGAAAATGGAGAAGATACATATCAAAAAGAGCGATTCAGTGAAGGTTTGGGCTACATTATTTCCTTCCCTCCCTGCCTCAGCAGCTCAGGGTGAATTACAGGGTGTGCAAGCACACTTTTGAAAAACCCTCCTTCAAATTAGCATGTCTGGAGCAGCACTGTCTGCTGGCCCAGCAGTCTGCCTCTTCTTGGTGGCTCATCTCTGCTCTTTGATGACCTCTTGCAGTGCGGCTGATGGCCACAGTGACAGGAGGGCCACAGGTTTCCTTTTGCCCAGCCCACAGCAGTCAAGTAGACATAGAGTGGATTTGCATAAAGTGTCTTTCTTTCTTTCTTGACTTTCCAACAATCCCCCAAAGAGCACCTCCACCGTGACAAAACTGGGCTTCATTGGCTTGCTCGGACCACAGGCATCCAGCAAGCAGAGGAGTCGCACAGCTCCTGCCAGAGGGAGGGATGGACGTGTCTACAGAAAGAGGTTTGGTCTGGTCTACAGAGGGGAGGTCTCCAAGGAGCTGCTTACTGGCAACCCCAGCGTGGGAATGAAAAGCTCCTAAGCTAGAGGAGGCCATCAAGGGCAGCCTCCTGCCTCCACAGGTAACCAGGCCCATTTACCTCCAGAGGAGGTTTGAGCAACCCTAGAGCCTGTATCAGACCTTGTCAGTCAGTCACAAACTTTTTATTACAACCTGCTGCTTTTTCAAATGCATCATTTTATCTGTTTTTCATTTCCCCCCCTGCTCCTTTCCTCCTGGAACTTAATATTTGTTTCTTTCCTTGCTGTGGGTGCTGCTGCTTCTAATCAGCACTTTGTCTAATTGCCTCATTGCGAGCTTCTCCCTGAACCTGTCAGACACAAACTCACACTTCCTGCCTTAGTTGTCACAAGAAAAATTGTTCTTTTAAATGTGTCTGGGAGAGGCACAAGGACATTGAATCCTCCAGGGAGAGGGAACGATGGAGGAGTGACTGACTGCAGTTACTCATTACCTGGTACTTCTAAAACACCTCCCCAACTTACCTGGAGATGCACAAACATGGGAAAAAAAGAAAATTCTGTTTCAAAGGCATTACAGTCCAAAATATGTTGACACTGAAAAGTCCCTGCGGAAGTTCTACCTGCTGTGATTATAGCGGAGGATGAGTGGATTACTCGGTGAAACAAA
Organism: Coracias cyanogaster; assembly: GCA_033124195.1. Taxonomy (NCBI): domain Eukaryota; kingdom Metazoa; phylum Chordata; class Aves; order Coraciiformes; family Coraciidae; genus Coracias; species Coracias cyanogaster. The sequence goes on from JAVSBS010019407.1 coordinate 209,128, forward strand.
CCGTCCGTGGCAGGAGGGATTATTTTTCACATTAGAGGAACATTTGGGGACTTTAAATGCCAACACCCCATTAATGATTAATGTATCTGTTGCATAGGAACCTGCTTTGCTGACCTGTTCACTCCCTGTCCTGTCTCAATCCCATCAGACGTGCTAGTAGAGAAACAAAGTCAGCGTGGTTTTGCTGTGCCACTGTTGCATTCATGGAGGAAATTTCTGTTCCCTTCAAGCTCTGCGTTTCACTTCCCACATTCAAGTCCTCTATTATCCGCCTAAATTAGATTATTTGTGAAGCACATTGATGTTCACCCTTGATGATAGCAGAGGACTCTTTCAGGCCAAGGTATTTGTGGTTGTCATCTTATCTCCTGATAGGAAGATAACAGTGTTCTTCCTCCACTGACACTTTAGCGCTGGTAGATTTGCCTATCAAAGGCTGGCAGAGAGATAGAGCAGGGTTAGATGTTTGTGTAGCTCAGCTTAGCCCTTCCTTCCTAAGATAAGTGATGACCTTGGTCTTACCTCCATCTGCTTTGTCTTGGACTAAGCAGGTGACGAGGCTGATGTCACATCTTCAGGTCTTGCCTGAAGTAATTTGGAGGACTCCAGCTTCATAGCAGTTATTGTATTGGTGACATATTGATCTTGTCCTTTACATTTCATCCGGATTCTCTCTGTGGCACGGAACAAGCCACTTCAGACCAGGGTCCCTCTCACCTCCTCAAGTATGAGTCAAGGAGTAAAGTTTTCTTCACAGTAAATATCTTTGTGCTTCTGTGCCTTGCCTAGGAGTGAAGAGATCACAGCTCTTTCCTTTTCCAGCTTGCCCTTTGTGTTTTGGACAGGGTTTTGGGGATGGGGCTCCGAGAGGCCCCATGGCAGCGATGTTTGCAGAGCTTGCTCTTGGGAACGCTGGCAGGAGAAGGTGCCTGGGAGCTGTTGGTGGCCCACATCTGGCATTGCTCTGTCCTGGCTGACTCTCCCAAGGCAGCTGTGAAGAAGTTTCCACAATTCCCCCTCTACCTGCGCAGGGTTTCATTGCTTATGATCGGCTGCAGAGCTGGGAGTGCTGGTGTCTGGCAGGTGAGCTGGTTACAGGGCTGCTGTGACCTCCTGGTGAGGCAGAAGCACAGAGATATTAGCAGGGCACGATTAGAGGGCGAAGTAGAGACGGGGAGAGATTGACTGTGGGCCACTGCTCAGTTTTTACCTGTCAAAAAATGACTTTAACCTGCGCATTTAGGCTATAAAAATATTTCTTCAATCAAGGAAAGATCTGCTATTCACAAGGACAAAGCTAAGGCAGCATCTTCTCCTTGTCTCAGAAAATTAATTTCAAAGAAAAAAAATGTGGAGAATTTAATAGCAGGAGAGAAGGAGAAAAAGAGAGAGAAAATCCTGCCTGTGCATGGTCTGTAGTGCCTGCCCCTCATCTCTGCATTGCAATGGGGAGATGATGGAGCTCTTCTTTCCAGGGGTAAAATGTAAGCAGCTGTGCCTTAAAGCCCAATTAAAAGCTCCCAAAGGCAACAGCAGAGATTTTAACCTTTAAGTCACGTTCTGTGCTGATTCGGGGCTCCCTTCCCGGGAAGGCACCCAACAGTCTCCCTCTCACCGTGCAGGGAACACCCGTCCTCAGCCCCACGCCTCCCGGGACAGCCCAGCCACCTCCGTGGGGGCTGCACTCAACCACTCCAGGTCACTTCCAGGGCTGAGATCTTTGCCTGGCTTCTTCACGGTTCCTCCACATTTATGCTAAGTAAAGCTGAACTGATTTTGGTCCTTTTTCTTAGGTCAATAATTCTTTTCCTGCACTTTTCAAATCCCTTGCTGTCTGAATGTAGAACCCAAGTGACTCAATCTATGCATTTCATGTCATTTGTGAATCATTAGGCCTTGTTTAAGAGGGTTTTGCATCACTCCATGCTCATCTTTATAATCCTGGCCTAGTTCTGGGCTTTGGCCAAATAGCATTCAGGCCTCGCTTCTTTTCCTTTACCTTCAGTTCACAGAATCCTAGGATGGTGGGGGGTTGGAAGGAACCTCTGGAGATCATCTCATCCAACCCCTCTTCTAAAGCAGGGTCACCCAGGGCAGGGGACCCAGGATCGTTTCCAGGCGAGTTTGGAATCTCTCCAGAGCAGGAGACTCCACAACCTCTCTGGGCAGCTTGTGTTCTTCATGTGTTACTGAGTTATTCAGGCACTTTCTGTTGGGGTGAATTGGAAACAGATCGTGGAAAACGCAGCTTCTCAAAGGAGAAGTTTACATTTGCTGAAATTTATTTTAAAGATCAACATGGAATATATGCTTTTGGCCAGAATAAGACTGGTTAAAAATAGAAACATGACTCAAATATTTTCATTTTCTACATGTTTTGGAAACAATGCACCGAAATGCTCAACATATTTCACTTGTGACACGCCAAACGCTGCCTCATAAAAACCTGTAAACTGGGCACCTCTTCTCTGTTAACAGCTAAGCTCTTTGCAGAAGAATTCCTCTTGTATTTTTGATTCATGGTGTATCAGGCCCATTAAAGGACTCCAGGATATTTTTGGAAATGCTCTTTGGAATTCTGTTATCCCTATTTTTGCAGCAAGCTGGCACTTGTACAACTCCAGCAAGAAATGCCTCGCTAAAGACAAATAGGTATTTAATACTGAACTGATCTGAAAAAAAAATCAGGGAAATTCAGTAAATCAAACCAAAATATTGGGTCCCCTTTTTAAAAAAAAAAAAAAAAAAAAAAAAGAATTAATTGCAGTGGAAGTATCCAAAATAAAGTGTTCTTTCACTTTAGAGCTTTTTTTTTTTAGGTTTGCTTGTCTGTAATGTCTAATTGGAGTTTTTGTTGCAAGCTCAGATAAAAAGCTGGGGTAGAAATTCCAAATTTAACTCTGTGCTACCTTTTATGTTGACAGAAAAAGAAGTGCCAGCAAAACCAGGAATTAGAGTGAGACTCTCTTCCTTCATCAGGCTCATACTGGCCACGTGTAGGCAATTTTGGGCAGGTACAAGAGGGAGAAGGATCATTACTGTAGAATTTGAGAACAAAAGCAGCACAAAACCAGTTCTTCCTAGGGAAAATTAGCATGAAATTGTAACTGTGCCCAGGTTCTAGCTCTGTCTTTACAGAGGTTTTGGCATCTCCATCAGAAGTCTGTGCTGGTGGGGTAAAACATCTCACCCACTCCAGATCTCGTCACCTGGTCCCTTCTGTATCACCCGTGGCTCGTACCCATTTTCCCACCCTGGGAACTGCGATAAGGGCAAAAGGCTCCGCTGTCATCAGTGGTTTTGTGGGCATTTTTATCACCAGTGGGATCCATATTGATTTTGAACCAGCCTCGTTTGCCTGCGCTCTGGAGCTGGCAGTCTGCGGACATCCTTTCCATCTGCTCAGCACTCCCAGGTGTAGGGTGCCTTCTTTCTCTTTTTAAGGCATGCAATAAAACACAAAATTAATTCCACGTCTGATTTATGCCCAGAGCCACCATTTGGTGTTCCTCCAGCTGAGATTTGATTGGATTTCATTAGTTTCTTTCCCACAGAGGCAGCTGATTCTCTTGAAGTTTAAGTGTTTCTGGGTTTGTCCAGGGTTTGGGGTTGTTTTGTTATTGTCGTTAAATAGCTGAAAAACGCATTCCTCTATTTGTCTGGAGCTATTCAAACAAAAATAAAGAATGTGCCTTTTTCAAGTCAAAAGCACAAGTTTTGCATAGATGAGAATATTCATTCGTAAAGTCAAAAGCACAAGTTTTGCATAGGTGAAGGCGTTCTGTGATTCTTCTCCTTTTACTCTCGCTATTTATTGACTATCCTGTGTCATTTAAAGGTATTATCATGAGATGCTTTTGGCATATTTATAACAGACCTAGCAAATGATTTACCTACATAGCTTCTTGCAGGCCAGCATTTACCAACAATTCCAGCTTAGTAGCTACAATCAAAAATAAAATACAGACCAGACAAGCCGACAAATACCTACCCCACCTGATGCTTCCAGAAGGGAATAACACATCACCCCCTGCTCTGTTGATCCTACCTTTAGAACAGGCTCAATGGTAGGACTGGGAGTTAGCAAAGCCAGGTTCTGCAAGGCCAGGAAAAGAGGGACTGTCACAACACAGTCATGTTGTTGAAGCAGTAACCTGCACCCACCCTTCATTGACCGCACGTGGTCTGGCTTCTGCTGCCTCTTGAGTGAGTCCTCGCTGCTCTTGATCGTGTTACCCCGGCTCGGGAGGCTGAGTGTGGCCCTGGCAAGATGTAACACAGGACAAGGGAAGCTAAAGAACAACAACAAAAAAAAGGAGGAAATGGTGAGATCAGAAGAGGACAAGCTGGGGAAATAATCAGAGGACAAATAAGAGGGCTGGAGCACCTCTGCTATGAAGACAGGCGGAGAGAGTTGGGGTTGTTCAGCCTGGAGAAGAGAAGGCTCCGAGTGGACCTTATAGTGGCCTTCCAATACCTGAAAGGGGCCTGTAGGAAGGCAGGAGGAGATCTGTTCTCAAGGGTCTGTAGTGCCAGGACAAGGGGGAATGGTTTTAAGCTAGAAAAGAGTAGATTTAGGTTGGACATTAGGAAAAAGTTCTTTAATATGAAAGTGGTGGATCACTGGAACAGGTCGCCCAGGGAGATGGTGGAGGCCCCATCCCTGGAGTCATTCAAGGTCAGGCTTGATGGGGCTCTGAGCAACCTGACCTAGGTAGAGATGTCCCGGCTTATTGTAGGGGGGTTCAACTAGATGACCTTTGGAAGTCCCTTCCAACCCAATACATTCTATGATTCTATAAGGTGATGGGGAAGAAGCAACACAAGGTGATAACGGAGCTGAATTTCACTCAGACTTAAACGCTTTCCTGCAAGACAAGACTAAACTGTCCTTGGCGTTCATACGGGCTCCACCAGCACCTGAAACACTTTTTAACACACTGCAGTTCTTTAAGGAGCCAAAAGCAGCGTGTGCCCCAGCTGCCGCTGCCAGCGCCCAGCCCGTGCCGGGCACGCTTCCGCCCTGCCCCGTGCCAGAAGGGATTTCAGAGAAACCGGCAATTTCTTTAAGGTCTGAGATCACAGCTTGCAAGTAATTATAGAAATAAATAACTAGTGACTGGAGCCATCTGTTCTTGATTTGGCGACGCCTTTCTTCTTCATGAAATTAGCACACCTGCAACCTAGGCGTCTTCCCGAGGACGGGTCACTCTGCCCTCTAAACCGCAGACGAATTGCTGGAGCGCCGGCAACCCTCTGGAGATGTTGCTGCTTATCCTCCATCTCCTCACCCCCAGGGGAAAATAATTAATATGCTCAATTGAGTTTCATTAGTTATTCAGGTTGAGGAGAAGCAGCAGCGAGGAGGTACAGTAGTAAATAGTTATTTATCACCGTGGTTTGAACCTCATTATCGGTGCCCAGGGTGGAGGGTTTGGCTGGGGCATTCCAGCAGCCAGGATGTCCTCACTGGCAGAGCAGGAGCGTCATGGGTCAGACGTGGAGGAAGCACCAGACGCCGTGGTGGGGAGCACAAGGGGTGAAGGATGGTGGAAGAGGTTACCCCAGTATTGATCCCGTCTGTCCCAGGATGGTCCCAAGCTGCTGCAGCCTTCCCACAGCACTTCTCCTCGTAAGGGTTCCTCATCTCACATCGGAAGGGTGTGGGATGGACTCAACCCAAATCCAGACAATTAAGAGTTTTTCTGTGTCCTCACTGAGGATAAAATCAGGCCGTAGTGTGGGAAATCATATTTTTCTCTCTCTTTCTCTTCCCTGCTGTCACATTTCCCTTGTTTTAATCTTTCGCATTGAGGTGCTCTGTACAACAATGATCATGGGAATGAATTTTAAAAGGATTATTAATTTTACTCTTTTTTTTTTTTTCTTTTGAGTTTGACTTTTAGCTTAAGTCGAAAATATTTCAGGTCTTTAGAGCCATAATTAGACATATTGTCCTTAACCAAATGCCAGATAATTTGTACGCACTTGAGGTAAATCTTTTGCTGGAAAGGTAGGCAAATATTGAAATATGTAATGAAAATGAAAGGAGGCATGAATAAAAAAAAAAAAAAAACAAACCCACACAACTATTTTAAATCTTTTCAATTACTTTCTCTTTTCCCTCTCATTAGTAAATATTTTAGTTATTCTTGCAGTGAGCAAATCCCCGTTTCAGAGCCTTTGTGTGTGTCTTTCTCATTAACATTCTTTTTTTTTTATTTTAACAAGTCTAAAGACCTAGTCATTTTTAAAATTCATGTCCTGTGCAAGATCCAGATGCGGGGACCGAGGAGAGAGAAATAGCAGTGTGTTAATTCATTCTGGGCAGGGCTCTTTTTCTGCCTCCCTTTAGATGAGAGGGAGTTTTCTTCTGGCTGAAAACATTCAAAGTAAGTGCAGCACTTTGGGAAATAGCACATAAAGGGACTTGAGCGGGAGGAGAAATGAAAAAGGATGGAAAAGTCGAGCAGTGACAGAGGTAGTCGGAGAATTTACAAATTATTTCTTCTGACAACGTAGACAGCTCTAGGAGGCTGCCTTCTCTTTCAAGATAAAGTCACTTGTCATTCTGTTAGAAAAAGACAAGGGATGTGTCAGGAGTTATTTGAAATGTAAAGTATTGTTTTTAGCTTCCTTTTCTCTCATTATTGTAGTAGCAAAGTACTCTCTGCGCTGATGAAGAGGCTGAAATTGCGGCAGGGCCAGGGGGGCTCAGAAATTCCCAGGGCTGGGCTAGACCATGGAGAAAAAAGGAATTTGGGCACCCACAGTATTGAAGACTTGGGGCGAAGGAGTAGGTTTGTTACAGGAGTGAGGGGAATTGGGGAAAATCGATAGCTCTGTAATGCCGATCGGCTCAAGAAGTTCTGCAGCTGTACAGGGCAACAGGGAGGTGAGGGACAGAGCATCAGGGATCCCCACAGGACATGGGGCTGCACAGATAAGGAATCACCAGAAGATGCTCAATGAGGCTCTCAGCGCATTGACTGTTGGCCCATCACAAGGCCTCAGATGGGCCCTTTTGCCCAGTCCTCTCTGTGTCCTCCCTCAGGTTTCTTTAATGCTCTTCCAGCACTGGAGAGGACTACGCTTCCCAGAAAACTCCTCAGTGAAGTTTCTCCTCTCTCCACCAGTGTTGCAGGGAAGCACCACGTGAACACAAAGTGCAGCACAGGCACAAACCAGCACTGCTCTGCATGCCTGCGTTCTTCTTTCCACATTCCCTGAACCCTTTCAACGCAATCCTACTCTCTGAACCAACATGCCAGAACTCTTTCTCTGGGCACCACCTGCCTTCTCTTCCCCAGCCCAGTCCTCCCTGCTCCTGGTGCAAAGGAAGTTTCAAACCAACTTTGTATTCCATACCAGCCTGCTGCAAGCCCCGGCTGCTGCACAGACGCTGCTGGTGGACTCTGAAGCCCAACAGGCACAAGAAACTCCAGGCCCTGGAAAAGTTGGTTTCCAGCTCCCCCTGGGGAACCCACTCCCTGCTGTTGGGGGGATGGCAGGAAGGGTTACCCAGGCAGGTAGGGCTTTGGTGTCCACAGCTATCCCTGCTTTCCTTCTTTAGCCTCTCCCTGTAATGGCTGCAGTTAGCAAAATAACACCGGTGGCAGATAAGCATCTGGTTACCCATGGCAACCAAATTCCTTTAGAAAATGGTCTTTCCAGTAATTTCATAAATGAACAGGCTTTTTTGCTTTTTTCCTTTTTTTTTTTTTTGTTGGAAATGGGGAAAAAAGAGGACAAGAGAACAGAGAAAGGCACCAGGTGTGTTTGCGTACACACGTGTCCATGGGAGTGCGGGCTGGTACCGCAGGCTTGGGAGGGATGCTCAGGAGGGATGCTCAGCTGCATCTGCAGGTTGGACAACACAGGCTTGCGCATCTATGGCCACCTTTCTGTTTCCAGCCCATCGCTCCTCCCAGGGTCTAGGGCTTTGGATATCCAACCAGCAGTTCCTTCCAAATCTCAGCACAGCAATGACAGGCAGCTGCCAAAACCCCAGTTACAGGATCAGGCCCACAGAGGAGATGAGGTAGATGTGTAGACAGGATGGCAGACAGTGAGACGGGTATTTGTGCAAGTTGCTGTTACAAGATGAGGCTGATTATATTCCATTCTGGATTTGATTAAATTGCATAAGTAGACAGACCAGCAGAAACGAGCTGCCTGGTAAAGCAGGACATTTAACTAAAGGTCAGATAAAATTGCCCTGGAAACTGGTAGATCGAGCAAAGTGTGGAGGTGGAGCTGTTAGGGCTGGTTGCTGTTAGAGAGCCAGGAAGGCAGTTTAATTGCTAGGATTTTTGAAAGCTTTGTACATGCCTCACCTCAGAAGTGGCCTGCGTAAGCACACGGGTCCCGCAGCACGCACACTGCAGGGCTCACAGCACAGGGGTACCACCCCAAAGCCTCAACGCACAGCCGCGAACACCCCAAACCCTCCCTGCCTGGCCACAGGCATCCCCTGCTGCCCATCCCTGCGTGTATCCGGCTGACCTGAGCCACAGAGGAAGGAGAGCAGAGTCTTCCACGGCTGCCCTCCGCTGCTGGGATGGCAGATCCAGCCAACAGCTTCGTAACAGGGAAATTCTCTCCCTGCTCATAAATGAAAGCAATCAACAAAGCCGAAACTGCGGCGGAACTGACACTCCCAGGCTGTGTTGACAGCATCTGTATTATATTTTCATATCTACTTTTCCCTCTTCTAAATTAACTTTTCCTTTAAATACATTTTTTCCAGCAGGCCAAATAAATTGGATTTTTCTTTGTTAAAAGAAGGGAACATAAATTACTCCTGTTGGGTGCAGATTAGGTTATGGGATTTCTTTTCTTCTGCCACCGTCAATGCCCCAGTGTCAGAAAGCTTTAATATTTAATGCATTCCTAATTAGTCTCCATTGGCCCAGGGCACTTAACAAAACCTGACACCAACCATCGAGTCAAGTTCATTTAGAGAGCACAATTACCCAACCATCATTTCCATACTGCAGCTGGATTACCCATGAAATTCCCTTCCCAACCCCCCCATCCTCGCTCCCACCTTCCCACAATCGCAAGTTAATTACAAAAAAAAAAAAGAGGATTTGATTCCGGTGACAGAAGATACAAATTATCTCATTTGGTCAGGGCAATGACATTTCCAAGACTCCTTTAATCGCTAGGAAGCTCTGCTGCATTGAACATCATTTACTGAAGGGTATTGCTGCTTGTGTCACTCTGCTGTCTTGATGCCTTGTTGCTTTGCATGCTCCAAAGATCTGAAGTTCATGCTTCCCCAAAGCACCAGCTGATCATTTGGGAAAGGAGGGGGGGGAAAAAACATCTGGAAAGGAGAATAAAATAGAATTTGAAGTAACAATTGTTTGCCCAGGGATCCTTAGCCTTCAATCAGCAGGCATGACGGGGCACGTGCAGGGATTAGTTGATGCTGGTAGACAGCAAAGACAGAGACAACAGCCATGATCAGGGGAATGAGCCTTACAAAGAACTGGGGGATGAAGGGAGAGCCCAGCGTCGCTGCGCTGGAAGCTGAGCCAAAGCAGGAGGTAGCCACGCTCTCCAGCTTTGGGGACCTAACGCTGGTGTCACCCAGGTGCAGCTCTCTATAAATCCAAGAGAAACAAGCTCTGAAGCGCTGCTGGGAAGCACCGACCTTTCGCTGTTGACTCTAGGGACACTGGCAATGCAAAGTTCAGCTTCATGAAATCCCACCTAGAGAAAGACTTTGGCTCTTCGCCCTAAAAAGCCTTGGGTATAACTAAGCTGGGAAAAAATAAAAGGAAGCAAAGAAGTGCACCAGGACTTCACTATCCTGGAGTGCAGTGACCCGAACTCCACCAGCCAAACACCAACCTCCTCGGGTGCCAGCTCTTGTTGCCTCCACAAATGTCTCTGTGTGGCAGGCTTGGGCTAAAAATTGTCATTAAGTGACAAAAACGCTATAAACTGATCATTTTTTGGATGTTATGAACACTGAAACCAGACTGCTTTGTGGGGATGCATTGGCTTGACCTTCATTTTCAAAGAATAACCACAGGAGCCTTCTCACGGATAATACCAACAATTACAGAAAACATAATATCTGTAAAATCTCTCACCCCGTGACTAATTTCAATGACAACAACAAATGCTAAGTGTATGTCGCATGCTGATGAATAATTTAATTTGAAACGTTTAAAATGGTCAGTTAAAAAAAATGCATAATACCAATTCATTTAAAATTGACATCCGTTTCCTCCTCATACTTTCCACACTGCTCACTGAGGATGAGCCCTTCCAAATACGATACTTTGCTAAATAAACCGTTACAGCGCCTGCGATGCCAGTTTTTAAATGGCACAATCAATTGCAACGGAGCCCCCACTCACAAATCGCAGCGTTGCTGCTCTTTGTACGTGGGTTGCCTGAAATTGCATTTGGTGCAATTTGAAATGTTTGAGCCGAGCTCATTGACTTCAGTGGAAATTTCTTCTCACCAGTGCCATGCAAATATTTTTCCTTCCCCGCCCCCACCAAGAAAAATCACTCAGGTCTTCTATCTGTATCTGTTCAATGTGCAGGAAATAAATCTCACAACAGCTTCTAAAACTTCTTAAACCAAGCCCTAAGGAAGCTCATTCCGTAAAATGATGACTTTTCTCTTCCGTGAGTGAGAAATAACCACTTGTTGTTGATCCTGTGTACACATCTTCATCCTCCTCATGCAACGAGGCAGCAACTGAAGGGTTAATCTGGAATATTAACTTGTTAGACTGTTGATCTGCCCTGGGGCCATCGGCAGCTTAAATAGCCAACAGTTAATTAAAAATAAACTGACACTTTACTTTAAGGATAGTTTTAATAACCATTTATAAATGTTACATTAAAAATTCATGCACTGTTATCAACTCCTGCTAAGGATTTACAGCACAATGGAGGTGTTATGAATGTTTTATAGCTTCTGTGGAAAACCTCTTCCTGAACAGATCTTTTCAGAGGTCTCTATGTCTTTCCACGGCTGCGTCATAGGCACTCAAGACAACAGCAGCGTGGCAAATACAAGCAGCTTCCCAAGATGCTAGGGCTGAAGTTGTAGACTTTGCGCTGCGACATATGTGGCCAACATGCCAGGAGCCTCAAATATCTCCTGAAAGTGTTAAAAAATCCACCTTGGTTTCTACTCTAAAGCAGCCCATTCAGCCGTGGTCTTTAGGAACAGCTACACAGAGCTTCCCCGTGCGATGCTCGGATCAGATCGGTTTTCTCAGTCGGTACGTCATAACCCCCAGGAGGGTCACGATAAACAGTCGGAGGCCTCCGAAAGTGCGGAAAAATATGATTACAATCTAGAGCAGAGAAAACAACCTAATGCTCCAGAGTAATCTTCATCAGCCTCTCCAAATGCGTACACACACAAGCAAACACGCTCGCAAACACATCCGCCTAAACACAAACACATACGCGCTGTGCATACCTATCAGCTTATCACGGGGGAGTTTTTTCACTCCTTTTTGTGCAGCTGAGGACAGGCAGCAAGCCTGCTGTGCTTTGGCTAAGCAGTCTTTGACCTGGAAGCATTGAGGAACTCTAAGTCATGCTGTTGAGTCCGAGCTCTCAGGTCTCCCCCTTCCTGCCTGGCTGTGGTGGCAACGTGAGATCCTACCTTCCCGGAGCCTTCCTTCCCCATCTGTCAGGAGGGATGATAATCCTTCCCATTCATAGCCGGCTGGTGCAGATAAACCCGTTAACGTGTGGGAGGTGGCGAGGTACTACAAGGATAACTACCACCAGAAAGATGATAGAGAAATCGAAGGTCTGATTGTCATTATTAGCGGTTGTGAAATGAGCTTCCTTTGACAACGTTGCTGCCCCTTTTGTTTCAACGCTCTGCAAGCGCTGGCGTGATTGAAGCTGGCTGTCTACATGCTTAGAGAAAACAAATTTAAGTTTATGGTTACCTGCTTATCTGTGCTGCCTCTAGCTCGTTCTGCGTGTCAGGCTGGAGGTGATATTAAGCAGGCGAGATGCGGCGTGCTGGAAGGAGGGGAATCTGGCGGCCAAGGCCCTGCTCGGCACTCAAGGCACAGAGGTGATTAAATCCTCAAGGTGAGGGCCTGACCACCTCCTTTGTACTTAACACTGTCCATGCAAACCCAGGTCCTCACTGTGTACACGCTGGTGGAGAACAACCTTCAGACTCTGCAGCAGCCACCAATCAAACCGGCGCTAACCTGGCTTGCTTTTCCCTTTTTTTCCCTTCCCCCGTTTTGCTGTGTTTTAGAGGAAAGGTTCTGCGAGCACCGGCTGTAGGGCCTGGCAAGAGGAAGGTTAAAAATGAATGAAAAATACTTGGTGTCAGGCAGGTGCCAACCTGTAATTAGGGTAATTGATAATTCAATGTTCTGGGGTAGCAGACGCCCTCGGGCTGCTGTGCAAACACCCCTGAAGAGGAGATAAAGATGAAGTAGGCATTCAATGCCCAGCTTCATCTCATCAAACTTGCACCTTTAGAAGGCAGCCACACCAACGCTGGATTTCATCCTCCTGCCAATAGCAGAGGTATATTCCTGGCAGGATCTTCCAGGCATCCTCATCTCCTCTCACTCCCCTTCCAGAAATGGCAGGGTGAGGGCAGCGTCCTCAGAGGGCAACGCTACACGAGTGTAAAGCCTTCGTGAGCTTCAGGGAAGTCTGGCCCTCACCTCCCACATGCAGTGGCTCATGGTTAAGGCTTGGCCATGGTTAACCTGACCATGGCTGAGGTCTGGCCCCACTGCCCAGATGCTCTGGCAGAGCCCAGCGTGCACCCGCGCTCCCCAAAGCTCACAGGGACTCAAGCCAGCAGCTCACGCAGGGCACCGGGCTGCTTCCAACACCCCTCGAAGGAGGTGAGAAAACATGGGATGATTTTAGTGGGTGACAGGCACAGAGATCCTCTAAAATGTTGTCCTCTCCATCCTGCATCTCCACTCACTCTTCCCCTGAGCTGTTCTCGGAATTGTTTTCATTCAGGGCAACTTCTCCTCTTCTCCAGTGACGACAGTTTTGTTCAGCCGGAGCCGTGAGGTTCAAAATATAGTGAAGGGCTGTTTCTGCAAGGACTTCAAAAAGCTTGTTTCATTTGCTTGGTTCCTTTCATCCTTTGTTGTCCCCGGTTGTGCTGGACTCCCAGCTGCTACCCAGCCTTATCTGCTCAAATTTCTGCTGAGGACTTGGAGGCAACACAGTCAAAATCCACATGTGATACACCATCTGAAAGCTGCTGCTCCCCAGTTCACACAAACAAACAGAAGCTCAAAGGGACTTCACATGAACACACACACGCACGCACAGAGCTGCTGTGGATGCCACCACCACACGCTCTGAAAGAGTTTCAGCTGAAGATAGAGGAGGATGATGTGTGCATGGACGTGCAGAGGACGCACATCCCACACGCACACACTCAGGGGCTTCCAGCTGCTTGTGGCCACCCTGACCAACACTCAGAGAAGGACTTTTTGGGCATACTGGGCACTAACCATGATCTCTGCACCCCTTCCACATGCAGAGAGAGCTTGGCCATGCTGCAAAGCACCTTCTCTCCTCACGTGGCGGTTTCAGCCTGCACACACGGGACTCCCTGCTTCCAGCACTGCCCGAATGTCCTCGAGTCACTCACTTCCACTGGGCACGCTGCAAAAGCCGTACAACGCCCAGGCACACGACGCTCGGTGTTTCTCTCTCACATCCCTTCACTTCTTCAGAAGCACAGAAAAGGGGGGGAAAAAGAAAATAATTAAAAAAACCCAAACCCACCACATAGCTTTGGACTGAAACTAGGCCAGGACATCCCGTCCCTCCCCAGGGTTATCCCCAGCCTTGTAGCTGCTGCCAGCTCCTGGCAATTTTCACAGCACCCCATTCTCGCTCTGACTATGCTCTAGTTGCCGTGGGCTAGGAAAAAAAAAGGTGTTTTATGGAGCCAATGTGCAGCTTTACGCTAAATCCTGAGACACTTGATGCCTGCGCATCTGCCATCGAAGCCCAGACTTGTGGTGAGCCTGTAGACAAGCAGGGATGCAAGCAGTGATGAAGAGGCTTCCTCACAGAGGAAAACGCACACGCCGCAGCGTTCAGAGCCCCTGCCTGGGCCAATTTGCTCTTTGCATTATTGCCACAGGAGGATCGTTGCCATGTGTTCACTCACCCAAATGTCCCTGCAGCATTTTTAATCTAATCTTCTCTGTAACTGCAAGGTGAGGGTCATTTATAGCTATTTTTCATAAAAACAATATTTCAACCCAAATAATAATAATGCAGAAGGAAAAAAAAAAAAGAAGGAGGAAAGAAGCGGAGAACTTGTTGGAGAGGAGAAAACACAGATGAATTAAGTTCAGAGGCTTGTCTCCCTCTACTGGCCCCCAGACAAGGCAGACAGGAGTCAAACTCCTTTTTGAGGAGAAAAACACGGCACCAAAGCCAGCCTCCATCCTGGCTGCGTTTTGCACCCTCCGGTCGCGCACACACCTCTGAGAGAAGCGGGGACGATCCGAAGCAGGTTTAGAGCAAGTGTCTCCAGTTCATTATTGAACATGCAAAGTAGGAACCGGCACCAGCATATACCTACCTCTTTTTTCCCTCTCCTTTTCCCGAGGTAAGCTTGTTTCCCTACTGTGTATTTCCCAATGATCGTCCTGAGCTAATTTTCCAAGTCCCAGCTCTGGACATCCCCCTGAGCTGCTCAGTCTGGCCATTGCCCCACAGCTTTGCTGCAGACCTGCTTTGATGCAGCGTGCAGCATCGCTGCCGTGCTCCCCGCCGAAGCCCTAACTCAGGCTTCAGGCTCACAGGGAGAGGCATTTTGGCTGACCAGGAGCAGCAGGGATGGAAGGCTCTGCTGAGCTCCCCTGGAAGTGTTTTTAGTGCGATGGGGAGGAAGGGAGAGGCAAGGAGCAGACGCCTCGTGGATCCGAGCGAGCCTTAGAAGCACAGGCACCGCTTCTCTCTGCAGTCTATCATTCCCAAATGAATTCCACGCCTTGGACCTCGAACATGTGTGCGTGGGGGAAGAGTCAGAATTTATTAGCTAAAAGTTTTCATAAGACTAATTTAAAACTCTTAACCGTCAGCGTCTGAGACAATCTGCAATTATTATCCCTCTCATAATTTTTTGAGACATTGCATTATTCTACTAATACTTATATCAACAGAGCAACCATGGCTTTGAGGTTCGTTGGCACGAATCTTGGCTGAACTGTCTAGCTTTTAAACATTTTCTAAGTATCCATGATGGTTTCTTTCTGCTTGATAATCTGCCTCTTGAAATCTGTAAGAATGGGCATCTATAATGAAATGAAATCTTTAAGAATGGTCCCTGAAATCTGTGATCATCTGTATTGCAAACAATTAGGGTCTTTCACTGGCTTGACTCTCCAGAAATTACTCTTCTCTTTTTTTTGGTTGAAATGTTAAAGGAAATCAATGCTGTTAAGAAAAAGACATCATAATTTGCAGGGGGAAGGGCAAACATGGTCATTTTTAGCCATCATGAAAACAAAAATTGCTATCCCCAGCTTAAGTATTATTGTGATGAAGTTGTTTTTCCAATCAGAGCTCCATTCGTGCTGGGTACTTTACAAGTACACCGGTTTACTTGCACCTAAGATCTCACTGACATTTATACTAATCTGCCTGGAGGGGACGCAGAATAGAGTCCTTACCTTATCTCTATAACTGCACCCAAAAAAAAAGCTGAGAATGTTGCCATTTATGTGCTTTTTTTCAGATATTGTCCCGCTCGTATGCTGTGCAAAAGGAGCAGAAACTGCCCTAGAAAATGTTGAGCCATTCCATGGAAACGCGGCCACCGCTGGAAGGAAACATGGGGCCTTTTTGGCAGCTTGTAGCACAGGGAGGAGGAAAGTTAAGATGTGCCCATCAGACAGTGGAGGGGAGGCTGGGAAGAAGACAGGAAGTACTTCCAAATGGAAAATAGCAGGAGTGACCCTCCTCAATAAGGTGGAAGCGAATGAATGACCACACATGGGTAGACAGTGGAGGTTGTGTTTTACACCAGAAACACAGAAGCTGGGGCATCCATAGGCCTGTTCTGAGGGATCTGAGAAAGCCAACAGAGGAAAGTGAGCCAACTGCAAGGGCTCATTTTTGACTTCCACCTCCAGCAGGCAAAGCTTGAGGGGGCTTCTAAGCAAAACAAGGTGGAAATGAGTGTTTTATTCCAAGCCAGGTCAGCCAGACCCCATCAACACCACAAGGTGGGGTTAGTCCAGCGTAGATCCGCTGCCGACAAACGCCAGGTAGTGAATAATAATTGCAGGCCCACCTCCTGCAGCAATTTCTCCGTGGAGGTTTCTTTTTGACCCAGTGCAGATTAGCTGGTGAGATGTGATGAAATCGTAGCTGGAGGGTTTATGGCAGTGGCTGCAGGCTATCCAAGCTCGGATGCCACCCTCAACTTGCGCTGGGGGCTCTTCTTTACTCATGGCCTGACAGCCGGAGGATGAGGTGGCAGGCGTAACGCTAACATTTCTTGGCACCCATTGGTTTGTGTTGCTCGCAAAACTTTGCCTTATTTAGGAGAGGATTTGTGTATTTATAATTAATATGGATTAGATATTATTATCTACGCAATATGGCAGGCAAGCAGTTTAGCGAGGCTAACAGCTGTTCAGCAATGCAAATGCTGCACGCATAAAGTACAGTTTAGTAATGGGCTATTATTACCAACACACACCGAAGTTCAGAAGAGGGGTTGCAAATATAAATAACCATGGCACGGAAACTTTCCCAAGCGCTCCCTAGACATGCAGCTGAGGTGCAGGGAATGGACCCAGACACTGGTTCCTCCTGTGTTCTCCAACCGGTCTCGCTGTTCGCAGCAGTTGTGAATGAATGGAACAACAGCACAGCTGGCCTCAGAACAACCATCTAAGCTTTCGGTGCTTGCTCCCAGCCAAAAAAAACTCCCAGTGCTTTTGTTGGCACCTGGAGTTTTTGGAGAAAAGCATCGGATTTGACAAACGTTTAGTTGGGAAGGTTGGTCTGTTCTAAAAATAATTCCCAGGGAAGGATCTGGCTGCTTGGCCTGTTCTCCAGTTTTCTGCATAGCGGATGAGATCCTGTAGCCCCAGTGGGTCTGGGGGCCAGCTGGAAACCCCAGTGTGCTCACTGGACCCTCCTGGGCAGCACAGGTCGTGAGACCTGCGTGGATGTGCTCGTCCTTCTGCATGTGCAGTGAATCTGAGGCGCTCTGGCCGGGCTGCAGCCCCTCGCTGTGAACCTCACAGAGCACAGCCCTTATTTCTCTCTAGGAAATCCTGGATGAAAATCCCGGCTTTTTTTTTTTTTTTTTTTCACTCCAGTCACAGAAGCTTCTGCTTTTAGACACTGAGTTCTGCCAGCAAGATGCCCTGAGGTAAGGTTTCTCCACAGATTTCAGGCTCAGCCATACCTTCAAAGTGCATTGCACTTAATGTCAAACCTTGCTCAGAGATTCCTTGTCAGCAGCACCCTGTTAAAAGGCCTGAAAGCTTCAGCTGGAGCTTATGCCTTATTAGAAAACCAAAGCCAAACAGTTTCCAAGAAACCAGGACTCAGTGGTTCTTGTGTCTTGAGGACTCCTTAACCCGCAAACACCGTGGCCCTGTTCAGGAAAATGTACCCCTCTTCTCTTCTGCAAGAGATCTGCATGGGGATATGTCCTGCTCTACCAGCACCCATCCCAGCAGTGCCTCCACAGGCATGAGGGAAGCAGGTGATCACCTGCCTTGACCCACGCTCCAAAGCAGCAGAGCACGAGGAGGACTTGCTCACCTCCTGACAGCAGCAACACATTCACCTCCTCCCTAGTGTCCTGCAAGGGACTGGGAAACGCTGGTTGTCAGCCCCGCAGCTGGGAAGTCTTGAGGGAAGTAAGAGTGAGGAAGGGAAAGCACCGCAACCCGGCGCAGCCTGCACCGTGTGGGTGATAAATGTGGTAGGGTTTGGCACCAGCACTCACAGAGCTCCTCTTGTGCTTGTTAAGCCTGCCTAGCTATATAAAATATACTGACAGGAGTCCTGTTAACAGTGCAAATCCAAATCAGCTCTTCTGCCAATATCCCAGTAAAGAGCAAAGGAACGAGAGAGAAGCAGGACACCACAGAAAGGCTTTGATTGTGCACTTCCAAATGAGCTCTCCCATGGAAAGGGCTAGCTGGAGATGCTGAAATGGGGTGAAAGGGCAGAGGGGAGCAGAAGACGTGTAAAAGCAGGGAACAGTGAATAAAAATGGCACCTGTCTTCAGGTCTACATCTACACAGGACACACATGTATCTTTATGGTCAGAAGCTCAGCCGTTGCCCATTTCCTTCACTGAACCCTCTGGCAAGGTGGTTTACCTCAGCTGTGGTACCCAGTGACTCCTCCTCTGGGTGACAGACAAAACCCGCAGGTCTCTTCTCCATCCTGGCTTGTAATTCAGCCGGCGCTGACAGTGGAGGGAAGAGCGCAGCATTTCCCCGGCGTCCTAAGTAAGGCTGAGATTACTGACAGCATAGAACAGGACTGACTATTGCAGTATTTAATCTGCTGGGTGGGCAATTCATTAAAACAGATATCTAGGGCTTTAATCACTCTGCCAGGCTGCCATCTGCTTCCCTCATGCTCCCTCCCGGCTTAGGCCAGCTCGTGATGTAGGAGGGGAAAGCTTGTGAGAGGCACTTTGGGGTCTGTGTCATCATTAATTGTGTTGGGCAGAGCTTGCTGTTTGGTGCTCGGATCCTGCCACGCGCGTGCAGCCACAATGAGCCTGTTTGTGCACTGAGAGAGGGGCTGGAAGAGCATGGTGGGTCCCAAGGTTTGGTTTGGCCCCTGGGCTTAGGCTGGGAAGAGAAGTGATCAGGGGAGCTGGATCTCCTAACCTTGCTGCCATGTCAGCAGGGTTTATGGAAGGCATCTGGCAATATTTACAGAGATGTTATTCACAGATATGAAAT
Source organism: Coracias cyanogaster (assembly GCA_033124195.1). NCBI lineage: Eukaryota > Metazoa > Chordata > Aves > Coraciiformes > Coraciidae > Coracias > Coracias cyanogaster. The sequence goes on from JAVSBS010019407.1 coordinate 228,091, forward strand.
CAATTCATCTCATCAGCTTGCTTGCTGTGATTCTCAGTGGCAACAGTCTTGTCCAAAACCCGAGCTCTTTCTGTCCTGTGTACAACCTTAGAGACAACATTGCCACCTTCCAGGTCGCTTCTGCCAACAGCTGAAAAACAGGACTTCAAAGTGCTGAGAGGGGTCTAGACTCAGTCTGATAGTGACCTTGTCTTCGTCACGTCACCCATCTGGACCTCTGGGCCCAGCCTGATAGGACCAAGATGTAGTTTGGCTATAAAGTCTCCTGTTAGTGCAAACCCTGCTCTTTCTCAGCACATTCCCAGCCAGCAAGTCAAGAAGGAAAGGTCCATCATGGGCTTCTTGCTCACCTGGCCAGGTACTCAGTACTGTGCCAGTACATGGAGGAGAAGTGACCTCTGATTTAAAGATTTGAAGTTAAAGGTTCATAAGGTTTGAGAGTATTCCCCAATTAAATTAGCTGCACCAACGGTTGTGGACTGTGCAGTCTGTGAAGGACCATTCTTAGCAATGCACCAGAAAAATATGCCTAACCCTGAGGGTGGGGATTCACTGGAAGAGTTTCTTCAAAGCAGCTTGTAGTAATGCTGCCTGTTTTGTGCCACTCTGGTAGTCGAGTGACGGTATGAACCAGAGGAAGAACCATTGGGTAGTTGTGGCAGCTGCTTATTATGGTCACCATCTGCCTTGATTTCCTAGCCCTGCCATATCCTCTCCTCCTTGTTTTCACCCAGATCCACAAAGGGTACCTTTTATTTAGGTATGTAGGTCCTGCAGAACATCACAGCAGCCTACAGAGCACTGCAAGTGCCTATGAGGATGTGGGGGTTTGTTCCTCAGCCCCTCTGTTCGTTGCCTACAAGGTGACATCATGAATCTGTCTTGTCTGCTTAGTAATACATCCAGGGGATGGGATGTCCCTGTTATTATGTCACCCACTAATTGAGTAGTAGATGGTTTTCAATAGAAAATCAGTAAGTCTACTTTTCCACTCACCAATTAAATATTAACACAAACAACAAATGAAGTGAAGCAGTACGCACCTTCCTTATCCCTATCAACATGAGGATTTCAGATCCCTCCAAAACAAAGGAGTCAGAGGAAACAATGAACATAATAAAGAGCTCTTTTTTAATGAACCTTCATCACATTTGAGCAGAGTTTTTTCGTTCTTTGTACAACGTCTTACACAGCAGGCTCCTGATCTGATACAGGGAGTCCTAGTTGTGACCATGACCACATGAGGTCACTGCCACCATCCGTGCCAAATCGTGGGGGGACAGAGAGAGCTCAGGAGTTTCACAGCTTACAGTCAGGCAATGCAAGAATTGCTCAACCATCCTGGAGTGAGCCAGAAGGTCGTGGTCTGAACAGCCACCCTCCAGCAGGTCTGCTCCCGGCTGTGTGGAGCTCACCAAAAGGCAACTGGGAAGTCTGGTTTTGTAACAGATTTGGTGCATTACACACCTTTCCTCCACAGTCTGGGTGAGGTTCCCTCACCTCTCGGCCACAACCCGCGTGACATGGCTGCGCAGCCTCAGAGCATCTCTAGACTTGCCGGTGCTGTGTTGCTTTATGAAAATTATAGGAATTCAAGACAAGTAATATCTCCAACATTCACAGAGGTATCAGGGAGGAAAACCTTTCCTCTCTGCTTATCTCACAGCTTTTTTGCTCTACTTCCCATGCTTCCTTCCCATATTCCTGTCCAGGTCAGGTGTGGCTGTATTTGGCTACTAATGGTCAATGATGACACATTCTCAGGCAGACACGGGGTTGTGCAGCCACCAGCTTCCTTGCTTGCTGGTGAGCAAGGGGAAGGCTGAGCTGCACTACGTGGTTTAATGTCTTCACTGCTTCTCCCCATTGGCACTGCCCCAAGTGACTTGTGTGTCTCCAAGAGATAGGAGAAGAGTCCCGGAGGACAGGCGGTACCTCCTAATCTCCAGTGCTACAACTCAGACACAGACCGACAAGAGGAGAGAAGTGTTCAATAAATTCAGATTCCTCTTAAAAGACTTGAGAAGGCTCACAGAAGCATATGCCAGTGGAATGGAAAATATAAATATCTCATCATGAATTAGGCACTTGAGTCTCAGGAAGATTAAGAGAGAGATGCAGAGAAAAGAACGGATGGCAGTGGGGCAGACGGGGAAGAGGAAGTATTTCTCTGGTATTTCTGCCATAAGGACTAAAAGATCCCACGGGTGAGAAATTAAACATGTTATTATTCCTGGGCAAGATGCTGTCATATTTGTGTTTGCTAAGGCTCCCAGTTCTCTGTGCGCATTTTCCAATGGCTGGCCTACATGGGGAGCAATTATGGCTGGGCTGAACTATGGGAGGAGAGGATCCCCGGGTGGCTTCATGCCCACTGGGCAGGGAATTTGGGTAGACTTGACTGAAAATAGACAGATGGACTTGGAGCCCTGTGGAGCTGAGAACAGGGATGAATTAGAGGCTCCTCCTTCCCCCAAAGACAGCAACAAAGCTGGGTTTATGGAGATGAGTGTGAATCATGGGAAGAGACGTGGGGCACATCACTTAAAGCATCAATGGATGGAGCTCTGGTGTTGTGGTGGAAAAGGCAGTTCAGTAATGGGTCAGAGCACAGGATTCTGCCTTTACTTAAAGAAAATGGTCAATCCTGGTTAAAGATAGTGATGTGGGTTTTATTTACATGGCACTTGGTACCCACCTGGTGTCAGAGACCAGGGGCCGCTGGAGAGCTGCCTGCGCTGCGCTACCTCCCTGCTCCAAGGGCTCTTCCGGGCAGCAAACTCATCTACCCAACCTTCCTGAAGAAACTCCACAGACACAAAGATTAAGGAAACATCTAGCCAGCCAGGCAGGAGCACTGTCCCACTGAAGAGTCCATCTTAACCAGCAGGGGTTCAAAACTAATTTGTCCATTTAATTTCCAACAAGTTGATGCCTTCAGTGCAGTAAATGAGTCTTGTAAATGCAGGTCACAGCAGGGCCTGTTTGCTTTTGCTCCTGTCAGGAGCCAAGCAGAAGGGCTTTCACATGCCACTCTGCATTTCAAACCACTAAGGGCAGCCGGGGAGCCTTTAAGTTGGCCCTAATTAGCACTGATAGATTTCAGGGTGCTCTGAGGCCAGGTTGAGCAGCCTTTGCAGAGCTGGGAGGCAATCTCCTTCATGGGTTGAATGACAAAAACATTCACTGGGACTTGTTTTTGAATCAGCTCAGTAAAAGTGGTTATGACATGGCCACAGGCCTTGAATTAACAGCTGATCCAACAAAGAAAAGAGGTGGAACAGCAACAAATTAATGTTTCTTCTTGTACCACCTCCAAAAGACAAAATTCCAGGGAGCCGCAGGTTTGGCTTTCAGCCGCTTACCTGCGTTTTCCCCAGTCCTTTGGTTCTGCAGAGTTGTTGGTGGTTCATATTAACTAATGTGCCAGGTCATAAATTCCTGCTACTTTTTAACCCCTCTGTTTGATAGCGTGTGAACTGTTGCAGAATTATTATGATTAGGTTAAGTCTCAGTAGCTTATGCTTTTAACTTGGCATGCCTCCAGTTGTGACAAGTATGCGTGGGTCAAAAGGATGTGGCCTGTATGTCTTTTACTCACAGGACTATAATTCTGCATGAGTTCTATTCCAGTGCAGGGAAAAAGTCCCAAGAAAGTCAAAAGAAGAGACAGATTGTTCCATAAGAATTAATAAATCCCAGTTTCCATGCCTTGGTATCAGTGTTTCACCCCCAACATTTTCCCCTTAGAGGCACCTTGCTAGAGGTATTTCCAGTCTTAATCACCCACTTTGCATGACCTCTGGGGTTCTTCCACCCACACCAGCTCTCTGCTATGAGCTGAATGCTCGGACTGTAAGCTGGGATGTGTTGTGTTGGAGCTATAGCTGCCATGACTGGGTGGTCCATGCATGATGGCCAGTCAAAGGGCTCCACACTGTAGTCCATTGCAGTGGCTCATATTCGGTCTTGCTCAGGGGGTTACATCCCTCATGTTCTGTAGGTTATCTACATGTAGAGAGGAGTAATTTTGATGTTATAGTACAGGGGAGGTGCAGGCCTTTGTGTAGTGAATGAAAGCACACTGGAGATACTTTTGATTTTCTTTGTCATCTTCACGTACTCTCTAGATGCAGCCACTGCATCCCAGAGAATGTGTGAAACATCATTGGAAAAATTTTGGGTAAGCTCCTGAGTCATCGTTCTTCAGTCTGGGTTCAAAGCTGCACTAGCAAAGTGGCCGTGGACAAGTCCCTGCCTTGACTTCTCTATACCAAGGAGCAGAGCTACGCTGGGTTGGTTTGCCTCTGGAGATTGTACACTCTGGGTGAGCCTGCAGGTCACTTAAAGCCGTGGGACCCACACTCAGCTGTTGACCAGCGCTGCTCTGCTGCTGACTCAGCAACAGTACAATCTCCGTGCCCAGCTGGAGAACCTCTATTACAGCAATGTGCCAACGTCTGCACAAGTTCAGAGAGGGTGCACTGACTTTCAGGTGTGAAATAAACTGGAATCCTCTGTTCTTGTCTGATTGCTGCGGTGGTATTAAACAAAAATAAACAACAGCAAAAAAAGCATGTTGGGTTTGGAAGGTTAATGCAGAAGGGCAAAGGGCTTTATCTACAAATGGAAGGTATGAAGGAGAAGAGGAAAAACCCAAAACTTACACAGCTTAGGGGAAAAAAAGGGCAGTTAAGAAGGGATTTAATTGATAATGGCTTAGATAATGTCAAGTGAAGTTTCTATTCTCAGCCCAAGTGCAGATGATGAGGCAAAAGGACTAAATGTAGAAATTAAAGAAATACCCATTCAAAGCTAAACTGAGAAACCTTTTGTCACACAGAGAATCATAAGAGTGTGAGAAGTCCCAGCAGGAGAGGTTCTCAAGGCAAAATAACACTGGGGGCATTCAGGAAATAATTAGCTGGCTTCCTGGAGGGAGCAAGTAGATGTGTATGAGGAAAGGAGGAGTGGTGGAGGGGAGGGGGAGGACTGGAATGAGATAAGATTTGAATAGAAAGAATGGATAAGGAATGAGGGGCCTTTAACTCATTCCACGAAGGGGGAAAAAAATAAGTAAAGGAAGAAGATCTATTATGCGGAATTTAATGAGGCCCTCTGGAGTGGCAGTCGAGATCAGAGGTGTGAAAGGAGGCCTCTGGCTCAGTCAGAGACAAACCATCCCCACCTCACAGCGTCAGCTCTGTGGGTGGCAACTTGTTGCAGAACAAAGTGACCCATGGGCTGCTCTGCAACCCTGCACCTATCTTGGTGGGTGTTTTGTCTTCCCAGTTCCTGGGTACATTGTTCAAACCGTCCTCAGCTGGAGCCCCTGGAGCAGCTTTGCAACGCTTGTTGGGTTGACCTGCGCCGCTGTTGCGTTGTCCCCCATGACTGAAATGGGGATATCTGCCGGGATATTGAAGCAGGGGTAGATGCATTTGTCAACAATATTATCACTGCCATTATTGATGCTGCTGCAAATGAAAGCATTTCTGTAGGAACAGTCCTTCCACTCTTGTGGGAGGAACTACCCATTCCATCTAGCTCCAGCACCGCATGCTGATACAGAGTCGCCCTCTAAATGTACCTGTCTCTCTCAGCTGACTACAAAAGGAGGTCAGATAACCATCATACTGTCAATGCCTGACTTTTGGGTGGTTCGAACTGGGAGAGGCAAATCCCACACCACAATCAAAAACCAGTGCAGAGTACTTGCAGTTGGGCCTTGGGGTTTTTGCCTGAGGTTTTTTTCTTTGAGCACTTTGATGTCATTACCCTTTTGCAAGTACCTTCTGATAATTATTTGCAGGAAGTTTCTGCCACAATTGCTCTAATTTCAGTAGTTTCTCATTTTTTTAATATAAAAGTGATAAATGATGATGCTTTTTAAAATTAATTTCCATTCTAGAAGCTCATGACAGCCCCTTTGTCTGCGTTACTTGGGATAAAGTAAAAAAATTAAGAAAGAGATATCATGAGTTTTATCCTCAGCGCTAACACACAAGAAAACCTAAAACAGTGAGGAAAAAATAAGCACAGTCAAAAGGTGCAAGAGCCACACAAAGACATATTAAAGACGTTTTCCTGTATCACATACATCTTCTGATTTTCTCCTTCACAACCAGACCCAAACCGAAGGATGTTCTTTATAATAGAATATGTGGAAGGTTTCTGGGCTCTAACCTGGAAATTCCTACATATCCTCCAAGCAGGTAGCAAACATCTTACCCCAACTGCCTGTCAACTCTTAATTGGAGCACTCACCTTTAAGAAAAAGAGTTCACTGTTTGGGCCTATTCAACATGTGGCTTTTCAGCAGTAGCTGCTAACGAGGACACCAATTAGCACTACATGTACTAGTGGCTTTTGCTATATAAGTGGGGGTCCACTAGGAACCAAAGTGAGCCTGGCTCAGCATCTGACCTGACCGTTTAGCTCAGGCCACCAAAGAGCTGCCAGAAGCTAATCACTGCAACTCGTTACCAGCCTTTGCTGAACCACTGGCTGCAGCATCCAGGTGCAGTCATGTCCCCATGACAGTCTTCCCTGTCCTCAGAAGGATTCCCTGTCATTAGCTGTCCCTCCTTCCGCAGTCTTGCTCCAATCTCTGTCTGAAAGAGGCAATCTGTGCCAGTCTCTGCCCTTGCTTTGATGCAATGTCCTGTTAATGGTAAATCCCAATCAAAGCAGTGTGTAGACTGCAAGCAGCAGCTTGTCTGGAGTGTTTCAGAGCTGCCCGATGCTGTGTATGGATGGGATGGAGACCAAATGCATAGGTCAAGCCACGAAGAAGGGACTAGGAGAGCCTTGCCTGTATCTAGGTGGGCTGAGACAATGGAATAGGGTAGTAATAAAAGTCAGAGCTCAGACACCATTGCTAGAAACTTGCCTTCAGCCTGTCTCTCAACACCAAATGGTCTAGCTCAAAATACACCCCATTCTGTTGGCTCTTTTCTGGCAGAGTCTAAACCACCATCTGAAAGCCACCCCAAGCTCAGGTCTGTCTCCAGGCAAAGGAGCTTCCCACTCCTCACAGGTGTAGAAATCCAGACCGAATTTCACAAAGAGCAATCCCTTCTCCCCCAAAGAACTGTGGATCTCTGCTGGAGGGCTGGAGGCAACCCCATCCCCACCCCAGTGTAGGGGCCATCTCAAATCATCCCAGCAGGAAATCACGGTGCCTGAGCAGGGAACCAGTTTCCACCCTTACTACTCTTCTGCAGTCTGGTTCCCCTCCTTTCTATCACAGCCTGCCCGTGCAAACAGCAAACGCACAGTCCAGCACCAGTCACAGCTACGAAAAGGTCACTGAAGCCTAAATCACGCTCTCAGGCTATCCCCAAGGAGGTGAAGGGGAACAGGGCACTGTGGCTGCAGGCTACAGTTTAAATGGGACAGAAAGACAGGAGAAGAACCTTCCCCCAAGGCTTCTGACAAGGGGTAAATTAATGAGGAGATTCAAAGCCTGGAGATTAGCATTTGGGCTTATTGAAGGAGAAGAGATTGTAGGAGGTCTGGAAGGGGACAACAGAGAGTGCACAAACCCTTTAATCTGGCAGATAGCGGCTGTCGGGGATACATGTTCCAACCTGCTCCATGACACTGTAGATCATGTTGGCCTTTGTGCTGGTTTAATTGGAGCTTTGCAGTTGCCCTTGGTCACTGCTAATTGCCTTAATTGAAATGGTGCGCGTCTGCGCAAGTGGGAATACATGCCTGCGTGGGTTTAAGAGGAAAATAGATCCTCAGCATTCCGAGCCATTGTCCGATGAGTTTGGACTGAATTATGTGATTGCATCAGCTGCCTGCTGCGCTTTAGAAAAGCTGGTTGGATTTATTGCAAGCTTACAAAACCCCAGTTATCGGCTGCATTGGCTGCACTTGGTTACTTAAGGGAAGAGAAGAATAGAAAGAGAACAGAGCAGTTGTCTGGTGTTGTAACGTCCACCCTGCTGGGGTGGGGTCTCTGTCTGCATCCCCCCTCCCTACACTCATGTCTTCTCTAGCTGACCACGGTTTGCACGTGCAGCAAACTGAATTAGATCAGGAGCCCCCATTTTATGCCTGGATATTCTCCAGGCTGAAGGTGAGGATACAGGGTAGTACTGGGAGCCTTAGAAATATCATAAGACACGTTTGAGTGGAGGAGGAGACGGGGACTCATCTGTCTTCCCTACCTCTGAGCACATGTGATCTCATCAAGAAATTGAACACGTAACTCAGTGCCTGTCTGTACCCAAACCGTAATTGCAAAATACAGTAATAGGCCGTAGCACAGTGGCAGGTGACTCTTCCCCGTAGCCAGGGACTTTTACTCCAATCAGTTGTCTATAATGGCATGAATCCCCCCACAAAGCAGAGTCCATCACTCCACCACCTTGCTGAAGGCTCTCATCTCTGAGAAGTCACATGAAAGCTGTAGCTTGAGTCAAAGGACTCCCATACTCTGCGGAGAGAAGCCCAAGCAAAGGGCAGGACTTAAGAAACATCTCTGTACATGGCGTTCCCGTACTGGCATCTGACTGCCTGGATCTTCTAAGGTCTGCCCTTCTTCCCTTACAGGGAAACGAGGTGCTGAACTCAGGGTCACGGACTCTCCTTGTGCCAGTAACCAAGGAGTTGGGCTGCTGTGACACCAGGACTAAATCCTTTAGTTGTATTTGGGCCTAAGACTCTCCATCATTGCAAGAGCCTGGAAGCTTGCACAGATTTTGGCAGAAGGAAGCTTTGGCAGCCCAAGAAGATGCATCACTTGGAGTTAATTTATAAGAACCTGGACAGGGAGAGAGTTCATTTAATTGAAAGATGTAATTATCAGGTGTTGGAGGCAAAGGGGCTCATTAATTTCTGAGACATGCTGTTGACTGAGCTGTCCTCGGTTTCATTTTTCACTCTGTATCAAGGCTGAGTCCGTGTGTCAGGGTTAGAAGACAGCAGATCACTGTTAGTCCTCTGTTTGTTTTATTTTCCAGAGGGCAGAGGTTTTTCTTTAGCCCAACAGTAGCCACAGAGTGTATGGGCCTGCCCTGCATTGTATGACAACAAGAGCTCCCATGGTGATCTTGGCATGACTTCATTAAGGCCTGGACCCAGAGGACTCACAAGCCTTAGAGTGGGCAAAGATGGAAGGTGATGGATTACACAGGCCACATCCAGAGATGGAAAGAAAGCTATGAACTCCCTTAACACATTTCTTCTCCCTCCTTTAGCTTTAAGGCTTATAATCAGCCCTGAACTGTAGAGAACCATGGTGCTTAGAGGATACAAGGGCTCCTACAGGAGGGAATCCCATAGGGGACCAGCGAGAGGTTGTAGCCGTAGGCTAGCTCTGGCCTTTTCCAAAGAATCCAGATCACAAGCCTTGTCCATCAGGATTTTTACACCCATCCCACTATTAACCCCTCCTCACCCCTAACCCTAGCAGAAACTGAAACCACCCTGCTGTCACCCTCCTCGCATTGGCATTCCCTCCAGCTTGCCAGTCTGCACTTAGATTTATGATTTATTTAGAATTGGATTACACCGAGGCTCAAGGCCAGCACTCCCTAATCTGTCACCGTCCCCGCCACGGCCATACACAAACATTTGTTTTAGCTGCGTCAGCATCTCTGGCTCCTGAAGAAGGACGCCTATTGTTAATTGCTATAGCAACCACAATTCAGGGTTTGGGCTTTTTTTCTTTTCTTCTTTTTTTTTTTAGTACTCCTTTCCCAGCTGAAAAGCACTGGCATTGTCAAGTGATAGATATTTATAACTTAATATAACAGTGGCATGTCTAAGTTATGCCATTGAAATGCATCACAGCCGGAGTTGTTCTGTTACTTGTTTTTGTGCTGAATAGCAGCAAGCGCTTTAAGTTATTGTCCTCGCACACCCATAAAAAGGGAAGGGAAGGGATGTATAATTGTTGCTCATATTTATAGCAATTGGATGCAGAGTGCCAGGGTGCAAGGAAGCCCGCTTTCAGCAATGTCACCCAAGATGATACTGAGGACCATGTTCCCTTCAAATAAGCTGATCATGAATGTCTATTTGAATTGGGAAATGAAGGTTTTGGGTTTGGATGAACGAACTGATTATGCCAGGGATATTTTTGGCCCCAGCTGGCTAAAGTTTGATGAGCTCAGATATGAGCGCACTCAAAAATGTGGAACCGACACAAAAATAATGAGTAAGCTCTTTGAAATTACCGAGCACAAGCAAACCAGGAAACTATCCATCTTTAATGCACCATGACACACATGCAAAGACCTTGTACTCAGCCTTTTCTTACTGTTTTTGAGGCAAGGCCCTGCGGAGCTTTATTCTTCTCCAAAAACCCCTTGGGGAGGCATGGTGCTCTGGCCACACACCTAGTACCTGTTGGGACAGCTCAGAGAGGACAGGCCAGGAAATGTCCAGGTGATGGTCTCTCCTCACAGAGAGAGAGAGAGACCTGTCCTCTGGTCTGGTGGTGTGAGAGGATAGAGGCTTAAAAAAAGGACCTGCATGGGTTGTGAAAAACCCAAGTTGTTTGTGACCGCAGCAGGGCCTCTAGTGAATGGCCTTTGCAGGCTGAAGGAAACTGTCCACAGATGCAAAGCAGCATGCTAGAAGATAAACTAGAAATCAGTGAGGGCCAGATAGGAGTTAGGATCTTATCGAGGTCATTGGATAGATTAAAAAAAAAACATGTGGAGACACAGAGAAAATTTGGAGGAAAAACGGAGAATGGGAAAGCTTTCTCCAGAGAGCTGGGAATAGCCGTGGGGATAGCAAGGCCTACATGAGGGACACTGCTGCAGCTGCTGCAGAGGGCATCTGAAGAAGGCAGAGCCATCAGGGTGGAAATCAAGGAACCTTCTAAGAAGAAACGCAACCCCCTGTTACACCCCTGTGTGTCCAGGTTCAGCTGTTCATGCCTCCTCTTCGCGCGGTCTCAAAGCCTGGCTTACATGATGCTGTTAATGCTTTGGCAATCCCAGGCTGGTGGGGTGTGGGAGTCCTGCCACAGCCTCTTCTCTCTGGGAAGACAAGCGTGGGGAAGGGGAGCTGTGACAGGACCACGGATGGAGACTGTAGCGTGATGAGGTGGGATAGCATGAGGACCTGTCTCAAAGAAAAGCAGAACCATTCCTCCTTCTCCTGGACCCCTTGGATGAGGCCCCGTTGTTCCTCTCTTAACACCCTGCTCACAGCATGAGCCCCCTCACTGCACATCCTTGGAAGAAACCTCAGGTAGATTATATTTATCTCCTCCTTCAGAGTGCATTTTGCCTTGGGGACTACTTTTAACACTCAACTCCTTTAATGCAGTCTTCCCCAGCCTGTTGTGGTTTTGGATAGTTTTTAGTAGATCAGGTCACCACCCTTATGCTGAAGGGGAAAGCTCCTCAGCTCAGCTGCTCTCGCCTGAAGCACCTGCTGCTGCTTCCCTACAGCTGCTAGGTGGACTGGGAACTGCATGAGAAATGGCTCATGGAGCTGGGGTGGAATGAGGTAGAGGGAGGTAGGGCCTAGTCTTAAACAGCTTTAGGTAGGGCCTACACTTAAACAGCTTTAAAACCCATCAGTGATTTGATTTGCTTTCTGAGAATGGTTTAGCTCGGCAAACAATTGCAAGCTACACAGTCGCAAGGTAAAATGAAAAACCCATGGGCATTAATTATATATATAGATATTAAAAAAGAAGCTACTGCTTAATTATTGTTTGCAAATCTCGGTATTTAAATTGACTTATTTGCAAATGTCTGTTTAGAAATTGACTTTGTAATTATAAAGTCGGTGCAGGCATATCACAGGCCCTGGAGGGGTCTCTAACGAGGAATGATAATGTACCAGGCAAAGTGAACTATCCTGAGCTGCATTTTAATAACGAAGCGGTGCTTGGAAGGGGGAGAGGAAGGTCCACGAGAAATCCCAAAGCCAACAAAAGAAGAAGCAAGAGACAGAGGATAGAGAGAGTTGGCTCCACAAAGCAGAGGGCTAACATGTTTGAGAAGGGGCTTCAGGGGAAATAGCATCTCTTCCTGCAGCCCCTGCAATAGGACTGAGCTGGCAGCAACCTGGGTTTCGGCTCTTGAATGAGAATGAGCCAGTCTGCTGGCAGCAAACTGCTGGCTGCTGCAAAGCTGTAGGTCCCTACCAGAGGAGAAGACACTGTCCAGCGTGTACCCGGCCATCCCTGCTCAGCCAGCCCTCCCAGCCTTCAGACTGGGACCCTGTACTCCCAGTATGGATTCACGTTGACTGTCATTAAGTCCCTTCATGGGCACGTTTGCATGCAGGACTGAGGGCACCTCTTACTGCCTGATCTCCAAGATAATACTGAGTAAAGTGGTTCCCAAACTTAACACACATTTCCTGAACTTGCAGCCATGTTAACCAAACTCTGTGGTCGAGGATCACCTACAAGAGGGTGTGGAGAGTGTCTCCACGTGCCTATGGCTACGCTCTGTCAGGTGAAGCAGGTGATCTCTACAGGTTACAACGTGTTCTGGGTGAAGAGTGGTATATTTTGCCAAGCCACAAATCCTTGTCAGTCCACATCAAGTGCAATAACTCTTAAGATTTTACTTCAGTACGTGTCTGAGAGGTACAAGTACATCAAGGGTGAAACAAAACTGTTCTATGACCTTTTTCTCTCCATCATCTTTGATGACAGCACTACTAGGTCTCCAGATCTAGTGGTCTAGGGCATTTCTTCTTCCTGGACCATCACTATTAGCTTTAAAACCAGCCACTGTCCTGTGATTTCTTGCACAGTTCATTAACCCAGAGGGAACAAAGCTTGGCTGCTAAGCGGCACATTAGCAAGATCAACAGCTGGCAGGGTGCAAAAATAATAACCAAAAAATATTATCATAAGCGAAAGCTCTGGGTTTTTGACTCATCTGCTATGCGTAGTCATGTTATCCCTTATTCGTGAGCATTCAGACGTCGCCAGTATATTCATGAAAATGTGGCAGCTTAAGACAAGGTCTGAAAGTTAAATAGGATCCAGCATCCGACTGGAGCAGAATAATATTAGTCTTTTGAGTGAAATTATGAGTGAAAGTGTGGTCCTTGTGAAATCAAAGGCAAACACCCAAACACACAGTGAAGGCAAAGGAATTGTGTGAATTAAAAACCAACAGCTTCCCTGACCAAGAGAACCGTGGCAGTGGGAAAGCACAACTCCGAGGGGCTCAACACCCTCCTGATCCGTGTCTCTACATGCTAAGCACTGCTCAGTGTGTTCTGTCTGTTCCACTGTGCAGCTTGCACTTATTAAACACAGCACTAATTTTGCTTGGAACAGCAGTATATACCTTGAGAGAAAACTTTTCCCTTTTTCTTTTTCTCCTGGAAGGGGGAAGAGGAAGAGGGGAAAGAAAAAAAAAGCTTGTGTTGAATTAAAAAAAGGGAAAAAAACCCTCCAAGCATCTCGATTAGATTTGAAATGGAAGCGTAAATTCCTTGTCTCGCTAGTTGAAAAAAAAAAAGTGCATTGCATCTTAGTATCAGCTTGTGTGGCAGATCTGTTGTCCTCGCACAACTGCCGCGTTCCCTTGGCAGGCCCGTGTGCCGCGCGGAGGTGTGTGCAGCCACGGCAGCTTTCCCAGGCAGGACACTGGGGCCGTAGGATCCGGGTGGAATCGCGTGAGCCTACACCGACACGTGTTCCTCCCCTGGTGGGCTCTGCTCCCAGGCCTGGAGCATCCCACATCCTTCTCTTTCCCCCCTCTCCACAAGCCTTTAGTTCAAGGGTTGTGCCAGGACAGTAATTGTTCAAACAAGAAGCATACTACATCTCATATTCATGCATTAATTAAAACCATCCAAAAATCTCACAAAGTTTGTCACTGATTCAGAGTGAATGGGACCCGCAGATAATTAATGACTCTCGATGACAGTTCTTGAAAAATTGGTTTCTGGCAGCAATCAGCATATGCTGGATGGGTTTCTATTTTATAAGCCTGTTCTGTTCTTAAAGATACAAGAAATAGTGAAAGCAGGCTGTTCTTTTCAATATTAATTAGACCATTATTTATTTGGAAAAGGGAGTTTTTTGGTTTTGATACATGTCAGCTGCTGAGAATTCCATCCGAAGTCACTTAATAGCCCATTAAGAAATCGTTGTTGTGACTATTATTTATTACAAATTCAGAATCTGTTTACTAGATAGCTTTAGTTTTGATAATTAGTAAGATTACCTCTTAGATCCCAAACCCGTCCTGCTTGTTCTGGCGTTGCCTTGAAATACAACATATGTGAAATATGGTACATCGTACGTTCCCCTATTAGGCTGCTTTAAGTTCTGCCTAAGGAATACGACTGTTCTGTGCTCTGCTGTGGATGTATCATTACGCCCGATTACAACTAACAGATACTAATAACAAACGCTAATGAAGGGCTTGATTTTCCCTTTAGGAGCAATGGAGCCGTAGCTGCACTCTGCCTTTCCACATATCTGTGCTCCCAGCCAAAATAAACGGTGACAAGTCATGATCTGGTGTGGCTAGCCTGAGTTAACCAGCCGATGAGATGAAGGCAACACAGATCTTGGCTCAAGTGACCTACTGGAGTTCAAGTTTACCTAATGGACCTGAATTAAGGTTGAACCAGGGGCCTCATGGTTCCCTTTATCCCTAAATCGGAGTTCTTTTTACCTAGGGATTTATTCACAAGTTCAAATCCCAACCCTTCTTCCTCCGCACAGCCTTTTCCTATGCATTCAGAGGCTCTTTTAAACTTCCCCGCCTAGGCTAGATACTACAGTGCCCTGCCCAGACGCCTGATCTCTGCTTGGGCATGCTACTGCAACACTGAGACCACCAAGGTCTCTGCCCAAATAAGCCGGCAGCTTACATAGCGTTCATCAGCTTCAATGGGCTGACCTTGAGGAGAGCACCTTGGACTCTCTTTGCGTGGAAACTGCACCACGTCTAATGAAAATCCATACCAAGAGAGTATGCAAAGATCAGACTCAATTAATTCTTTCCAGAGGTGCCTCCACAATGTCAACATTGATCTGCTTCCTTGTTGCATGGTTTTCTCTCTGCTGACAACCATACGCCAGTCAGAGCTCTGCTGTATTGCAAATTTTAACAGATATGGAGATAGGATCATTAAAATACCCCAAGAACACACAGCAAGTCATTCCTGCTGCTTGTGCTGAGGAAAAATCTCATAGTAGCACTGGGGAAATAAATGCTATGGGCCAATCTTATGGCAAAGAAGTTAATCTTACAATGAAATTGGATGAAATGCCTGAGGATAGGGATCAGTATGTGGGTGTCTTGTGCTGTCTATGCTAAAAAGTTGCTGCTTGATAAAGCAGCCTTGTAGGACAGTTGCAGAAATACACATTTTATTTCTAGCTATACTCATGGGAAAATAAAACCAGTCTAGTCTCTATAAGTGGTCACCCACCGAGTGCCTGCATTTCCAGCTGCCCTCAGATGGTTTTTTTATTAGAGAGACCTTAGGAATAAATCATTTCATCTCACCAGAAGAAGGCAAGGCCAACCACCACCTGTCCTCTTACGTATGCAACAGGACCTTTTGGATCCAGACTATTTCCACAAGTCTGGAGTCATGTAGACGCTGACTTTGGATTCAGCCATTGCAGAACATGCAACCGAGACGTGCAACAGCCACTCGGGCTGACTTCTGAGGTGGCTTTAGCCCAGCTCCAGTCAGCTATTAATGATTTAATTGAGTTCAGGAGCAACCAATCTTTGCTAATGGGCAGGGCCTCTTTTCACTCTAAATACAGACTTGGGGAGATTGGGCTCTAAGGAGGCCTCGTTAACATCTCCAAGTAATGATGATCTGGTTTAACAGGGATTATTATTAGTAGTAGTAGTAGTAAAGTAAGTAGTAGTAAATGAGGACTTTGTCATTTTGATGTTTTTTTTAAGGCCAGCTTCACCGTTGCTCTGAGATCCTCCTTTTTTTTTTTGTTCATCTTCTCTCTTTTTTGGTTTAAGTCAAGTTAAACTACAAAAAAAAAAAAAAGCTAGAAACTTCCTAATAAAAAAAAAAAAAAAAAAGATTACAAGAAAAAGGATTGGAGAATAAATAGAGAATTGTTTTTTTCCTGGGATCCAAACTTTGGCATCAAAACTATTTCACCCTTGCAAAGGCAACACATGCGCCGAAGATAGATCGAGGGCCCTGCTGTCCTAAAGGTCACAAGCGTCCATGAAAGATCTCCTTGCCGGGGTAGGAGGCACCCAAGACAAATGGACTAAGAATTACTCACCTTTCAAAGGAGTTGTAGACAAATGAGTGCAGCCTTTCGCAGGGGTGGTGCCACCGCAGCCGGCTGCCTTCCTCAAAATGCCTCTAAAAAGCAGCAGGAAAAAGCAGCCAGATTAAACCATCCGTTCAGCAGCATCGTGCTGGCACTTCTAGAGAGAGAAAAGTGGAAACCAACCCAGCCAGAGGTGTCTGTGCAGAACTGGAATTCCTTTCCGTGGGCTAATCTCTTCCGTTCTCTCCTCGGGCCTCACCTGCCCCGTGTCCCCGCGCGTTTCCCAGCAGCACATTCAGCAACACGTGCGTGGTGCTGAGCCTGCTGCTCCGACACAGTTGCTTGGGCTTCCACAAACACGCTGGCCAAGCAGACACCTCAGAAGTCCCTAACCTCATCTTGAGAGCGGGAGAGGGAGAATTATGAGAACAAGTTTAAAGGAAGGGAAAGAGACAGAGAGATTTTTATTGCTCAAGGGGGAAAAAAAAAAGAGATTATAATTGAACTGCAGAAAATTCTCCACATCGCGGGTAATGGTGCCTGGGTTACCTCTCTTTATCTGTGCAGTAGAGATTAGCAGTTTGGGTCATAAAGGGAAATTAAAGTCAAATAAATTCTGGGCCAGCACTTGGTAAGTACTGATTTCCTACCATTTAGTAAAAGGAACATCAGGGCAAATGAAGTGGCACAGCATGAGGCAGCAGCCAGCAGAGAGACCCACGCTGCCTCGGGTGGGAGTGGGGACAGACCACTCCCTTGCCACAGATTGCCTTTGTGGAGGATGCAGGAGGGTTCCTCCAGGAGTGAGGGACTGTTTGGTGTCCATACTGACAGACTCAAGCCCCAAGCACTTGAGAAATTGAGGTCTCAGGCAAGGTAGACATCAGAAGTGACTCTGGAGTTGTAAGTTATTATCTCCCCACAGTATTTTTATTGCCCCTGTCCTGCAGATTCCCATTTTCTCTAGAAAGAAGGGGGAATGGAAAGCATGTACATGCTGTGACCAGTTCCATGGGGACTGGAGACTTAACGTCAGTCCCTCTCCCAGACCCCACACACCTATGCTTCCTCCAGCAGCTCACACCGAGCCCTCGGACCTCCCGCTGAAGCAATGAGGAGTGCTCACACACAACCACATTTCCCGCTCGATGTGGTGGTAGTTGCCAATTGTCGATTGCTGTCAAGGGAAGGGAGACGCTCCAGGTCCACCCGGCAGAGAACTTCAGTCTTTATTTGACAGGCTCTTTGGGACCTCAAGTGCTACTTCTGACTTGGTGCTTCACCTCTGTGGTGGGGTGTGCTGGATGTCTGCAGCCAGCACTGTCAGAAGTGACAAGAGGGTTTGGAGGCTATTATTCCAAGATTCCCCAGTCTGAGACCCCTTTAATAAGAGCTTGATTCTCCAAAAGTGCTGGGAAAAAATCTCTGGAAATTAGGTTTCTGAAGGTATCTCAGATACAGAATAAATAAAACACATGGTGGAGAAAAAACAGCCCAAAGCAGGCATTGCTCCAAATCACTTCGGATCTGTTTAAAGCTCCTTCCTGCTCTTTTTAGAAGTGACTGTTGCTTGTTACAAATGTTTTTCCTTGGCTTTCTTAAGTAATTTTTTTTACTGACCTTCACAAAAATATTACAGCACTGCTGGCCAGTAAAATATTCAGGGAACTTTCTGAAGGAAAGGTGATGTCTGTATTGAGGTATCTTTATTCTTTCCTTGGAGTGCCAAATTAAATCAGCATTCACCTTCCTCCCCCTTGCCGGGATGGGCAGCACATGATGAAGAGGAAGAGGGTTTGGCTGTCAGGAGCTGTCAACTGGCAAGCGAGCTGGGCAGCCCACCCCGGCCTGTCCACTGCCCGTGACTTTGATGGTGAACTGGACCTTACATCTCCCTGGCAAGTCCTGTGCCTTGCAGCGTTGTGGGCAGTTGAGCACGAAACTGGCTCAGCAGTTGGTAGCACAGTAAGCTTTGCAGCAAGCAGCCTCATCCTTATTCCTCAGGACCGGGGCGGTCATATGCACTGGGGTTCTTAGACTGTCCTTGCAGTGAAAAGAGCCTAGTTAGGTTCAAGTGGGGCAAAGAAATCAGTCATGTAAGAGAGAACTGGGACAACTGGAGTAGTAAAGCTTGGGGTGTGGGTAGCAAAGATGGACAGCAATCAGAGATAGAAATAAGCCCATGTGTGCTCTTCTCCACTCACCCCTTTCAAGGCAAAGTGTTCCCAACCATTCATTCCTTCGCTCCCTCCCTCTTCCCCCACCACATATTCTTTCTTGACTTGTTTGATGCTGTTTGAAATCAAGCACTTGGTTTACCCTTCTCAAGCGGAGCTGATCTCTCCCAGCATGACTCTGACTGCAGCGGGAGGCACAGCGGGATGCTGGATATGGAAACCTGGCATTAGTATCACTTTCAGATGACAGCAGATCAGAGAGCTGGACCTGGGAGCGAATTAATGTAGGGCTAGGATTCACTCGGAGGGTTTGCTGCTGTCACACTCCTCTCAAGATGTGAGAGAGAATTAATGTGAGGGGCTGGGATTCGCTCCGAGTGCTGCGATGGCTGCCTGCCATCCTCGGGGAGCTGTAGGACCTGGGATGGGAATGAGTACAGGGGAAAGGTTTGCTCCAGAGCCTGAAGGTATCCCAGGGAGCAGAGGGGAAGGTCACCTAGCTCCTGATGGCCTCCCAGGCTATCAGTTAACTGTCTGATCCAAGATCCACCAGTGTGGATGACTGAGGGTTCGTTTAACCTCAAAAAAACAACCAATTGGCTCAGGGTCTGCTTGCTCTGGTGTGATCCTGAGGGATTCATACTCATCACTGTGTACTGGTGTGAATGGGAGTCTTGTGGAAAACCACAGCAATGCTCCACTACTCCAATCAACCAGTTAGCCAGGGGACCAGGCACCCTCACAACCACTGGAACCCATCTTTAAGTATCCTTAGACAAATGCAGCCACCAAACCCCATGGGCTCCCTAATTACTGACCCTCTGTATGGCCAGGAACAGAGCACATTTCTCTAGGGAAGGAGAACAGCAACTACCCACCCACATCTGGCTGACAGGAATTGGCCTTACGTGCAGCAGCTGCTGATTATCCAGTAGCAAAGCCTTTTCCATAGACCCTCATCCCTGAAAAGGGCAGCATCAGGTGTCCTTAAGTAATTTATTTCACCGTTTGAATCACAGAGGGCCAACCTATATGTTGCTCTGCCAGGAGAAGTTGTGGACCTCCATCCCCTCCCATTCCAACGTGGCTGACAAGGCCTTCACCTGGGAGCAACCTGGAGATTTTCTGGTGGCCACAACCAGCCTGTTTTTGTTTTCTGTGGTCCACAAAGCACCTCCCCTCTCAAGGTGAACTTGTTTGCCCACACTCACAGGGACTTGTGTACAGGAGCGTTTAGTACAACCATGAACGTAGAAGAAGGTGCAAAAGAGATGGAGAGAAAGATCTGTCATTGCAGCAGAAAGTGACCCACGTTTGGGAGAGGTTAATGGGTATTTACAACAACGCTTCCCGGAGCCAACGGCTCTGTGGGGCAGGAGGTGAAGGGAGGATTTGCTCCCTCTTTGCAAAGGAAGAGAAAGGTTTGGAGCCTGGAGCATAAACACAGCTGAGAATGCTGAAAATAGACAATATCCTTCAAATGCAGCCTAGGGACGAGATCGAATCGTTGTATACACCCAATTTCTTGCAAAGAGAAAACAAAACAAACCAGGGAGGAAGTAGGCCCTTGGAAGCAGAATGAAGACAGAACAATGGAAAACTAAGCACTGGAGGAGACAGCTTCAAATAATTATTTTGTGCAAGCATCACGCTGGGAAGTAGCATATGCTGGAGGAGCCCGCGCTGGGGACACAGGATAAGCAGGCAGGAGGGAAGCCAGGCAAACCATCAGCTTCAAAGCAGGACACACCAGGCCAGGTTCAGAGCAGCTCCAGCTCCGGTGAGGTCAGCATAATGATGCCAGGGATGAAAATATCCTCCTGCTTAAAACAAAATCCCTTCCTTCCATCGCCAGTAGCACCTGGTAATAAGCAGCAGGCAAGGGACTAATATTATAACAGAAATTTGGGTCACGGGCTGTCATTTAGTAGGGGCGAGGTAGGTGTACGTCACTCAGTGCCCCTGCGAAGAGCCGTGAGGTGGCTCGGCTCTACAAAGACACTCGAGGAGTTGAGAAATGGCATTTAATTGTTTAACTGAGATCAGAGGTCTGGTCTCAGTTCATCCAGCACTGAGCGCGGGGGGTGTCTGCTGCTTGGTTTCTAGGGATCAACATCACAGTATTTAAGTTGTAACCGCCCAGTGAAATAGATGAAAAGTTAGGAGGGCATGCCTTGTAAGAGACTTGGAAAGAGTTGAGTCAGAAACTAAGCATTGCTTGGGCTGTGCTGGCAGCACACTCGGTTTGCAAAGCAAGGCTGAATCAGGCCGGTGTTCTGGTTGTGGTCGGGTTTGTGTTGCTGCTTGGAAAAGCCTGACAAATGCTTTTTTGCCTTTGTTTCTGACAGCCCTGTACATTTTATATTTATATTTTTAATTTTAGAAAAGGTTTTAAGCGTTTGGGTTTTCTTCACGGGAACATCTTGGTCTTGCTCTGTAAAGACAAGCATATTTTTAGAGAAAAAGAAATTCCAGCTTCTGTCATGAAAATGTTCCACTTACATTTCAGTTTCCTTTGGTGGGGGAGGCGGCATATAGGAAGCAAGTATATGTTCTCTAGCTTTAGGGTCCAAATACGCCAAGCTGTGGGACCATCGCTGTAAAGTGCACCTGGACGTGCCCAGGAGAGGCAGGACTTCACTGCTCAGGAGCTGCCCTCAGCCCAAGAAATTCCCCTTTTCACCTCTCTGTGAAGAGGCTGCCACAGGGAACTGATGTGCCTGTAAATCTGTAGTCCGGTGGTTTTCAGTCTGGAGCTTGTCAATCCTTGGAGGCCCTCCATTATTTTGCTAACGGGTCCATGAGTGGTACCTACGGAGATCAAGTCAGTGGTGACAGAGCTCACATCTGCTGCGCAGGGTCTGTGCCTCCCTTGGGGAAAAATTTAGGGAGTCAACAAACTGCAAGATGTGAAAACCATTACTGGAGACAGGCAGGGTGTCTTCACCCTTTACATAATAAAAATACAATGAACCTGCATGAGGACAGATGCACCTTAAATACCGGTGTTTACTCACTCAACTCAAAATACCCGATCTATCTACATGTATTTATCCGCTCTGGCTGCTTGTGACAGCTTTCAAGAAACAGAGAAACCAGCAAGTCCCAATAGCGGGCTTGCAGACTGCTCAGAGAAATACTCCATTAGCAGCAAAAAATGTCCCTCAGAAGCACATTTGTGACACATGGGGTAGCTTGTTAAGTTTGGACATTTTGTAAAGTTCTCTGATAAGGTGTCTTAGCGTGCATCTCGTCCCAAACTCCATCCCTCCCTGCCTCCCCCCACCCCGACTCATCCTCCCTGCCTGCAAAATGAGGAAAATACCATTCACACAGAAGGCTCTTCAGCGATCCTGATACCAATCCTTGGCAGTTTCATCTCAATATCAACCAGCTCCATGATGATAATTGATGAGAGATGCAAGTGATGGAAGAGTGAAGAGAGCGGTGCTGAGCAGATCTTCCAGACCAGATGGTAGGAAGTCCCTTGCTGTGCCTCATCCCCATCCCATTTGGTATTTCAAAAGGGGAACAAAAAAACCAAACAGATACCAAACAAACCTTTCCTTTCCATTTTTTATTAGGAAAAGGACACTGCAATTTTCAGATGAATTGCATGAATGGTCCAAGCCAATCTGCATATTTGAGTGTTTGGGTTGAAAAGTCTTTCCCTGAGAGAGAATAAAGCAAAAGAACGAAGGGCAGGAGAGAACAAGGCAAGATGAACGTGCCATTGACAATAAAAAAACCTGAACAGCTAAGCTTGATGCTTGGTGAGATTTTGCCCATTTTTGAAATATAAATCTCTCCCCTAGACACCCTACTGGTGAGGGTAATCTGGAAAGCACAAGAGACAAAAGGTTAAGAGGTAAACTCCCCAGCTCAAAAAGCAACAGGCTAGAGGAAGCAAAGGTTGCACTGACATGTCTAGGAGGAATAAGCATCCCTGAAATCTGCCCTCATTAAGTGATCCTTCGAAACAGGGATTGCTGCAACACAGTCACCGCCGGTGCCCATCCAGACTTCCAGCACTGAGTTACTCTCCTCACTCTGTTTTAATACCCCAGCCCCCAATGGACATGTTGTTTTATACCCCTGACGCTGTTCCTCTCTAGCTGCACAGCGGCAGACTCTTAATGTCACCATCCTAAGAGAGTCTAAGAGATACAGCTCTGACGGTGCACCCGGCACAGGACCGAGTTGTGAGCTACCAGCAACCACAGCAGAGCAAAACACGCATAGTAATGCAGACCATGCCATGGAGGTCACTGGCTGTATCAGGTTTCTCATGCCTGCCTCTGCTGTGCAATTAAGCTCATGAACAAGGGAGGACATCCATATATAAAAAAAGGCAAAGGAGGGAAAAAAAAGAAATCAAAGAAAACCTAATTATCTTGTCAGGGACAGCAGTGAGATGCTTTACATCTTCTGCTTGTGGAAATAGTCCATGGATAGAGAGCTGTCATGTTCTACCCCAGAAGTGGCTGCCTTTCAATGAGGTGATGTCTCTCCTTCTTCTCCTTAGAATAGGCTTCATAAAGTTTAGCGGCACTGATGTCAAAAGGGGATGGTTATAAACCCCTTCTCATGCTGTCCTGGACATCCTGCCTTTGTCCTGACTGTGCACATCCCTTCGCTTAGCTCTGGAGCTCACCAGACTGTTCAGTGAGGCAGCTCAGCTCTCTAACCCAACAGAAGACTAATCCAGACCCTCAAAAATGTGTTCATTGACCTCATTTAATATGATACCACTCACAATTTTTATATATATAAAAAAAGTTATCATGTAACAACCAGGAGGTTTCCTCACTTCTCTTGCTACCTATAGACCGTGTGTCCCATTTCACCTTGACCTTCATTGAAATGTTGCCCTCTACGCTGGGGAAAACAACTAAGTCACTTGGTAGCATTTCACCCTTGGTTAGCAGCAGTGAGAATGACTTCTGCAGGAGTCCCCAGCTAGTGGTGTTGCAGACAGCGTTATGAGCCCTCTTCCTTAGCCCATGTGCTGGGCTTCGTCCTAGAGAGAGCTGCGCTCCTGCTGTCTGGTGCTGCAGCCAGGGCTGAAGGTGCTGCTGGCCTTAGCTCTGAAGGATCTCACAACCCAACCTCTAACGTGGGCTCCCCTCAAAGCTAAAAATCGCTTTGGGAGTGGGTTAACAAGCCAATCGTGAGGCTTTATGTAGTTAGCTCTACACAAGTGTATGCCTTGAGCTTGTAGTGGCTGCTCCTAGAAACTGCTCTGAAATGTCCCATAAATAGGAGCGGAGTAATTGCAATGTATATTCTAATAACTGCAGCTATAATAACACCCCCTCCTCCCCACTTTCCTCTTTAGGCGTGATCTGCCAAAATGAGAAACAAAATTACTATGTCTGTTCAGCAAATTCTTACTGACAAAATCTTTAAGAGTTGACAAGAGTAATATACTGAAAATTAGTTTAGAAGTGTTTCAAGTTTCACAAAATCAATCAAAATCAAATTAAGTTCTGAAGACGCTGTCTATAGAGTTTAAGGAAAATAGACATCAGCTGCAGCAACATGGCATCATGGGCCCAACTGCAGAGCAGCAGACTTGCATCTACTCTGCCACCTCTTCGGGCTTAGGGTGGAGAGCTACAACTGGTCGCAAGTGTCTGCTGATGATCTGGCTAATCTGGTGAGCTTGGGTACCAACAGCAAGAAACCTAGTCCAAGTAATCCACAACAGGGTCCTCAACGTGGCACTTCTCCCATCCTAAGGCTCTACCTTAACCAGTGAGCCATAAATCAGGGGTCAGAGATAAAGAGAAGATTTTGTGTTCTGCTTCCTGAACAATCACAATTTGTTCATCCCAATAACAGGGACAGGAAAAAAAAATCATAATTGAAGCTCCTAAAGCTTCAAAGATCCTCATTAAGGAGGAAAATCTGTTTATAAACCAGATCTATTGCAAAAGCTGGCAGGACCAACCATGGGCTAACCCAAAGCAGGGTCACGGGCAGAGTTTAAGCCCATTAAGTATCACTCATGGACTCGGTTTCTTTCTTGGCTGCATGATCTCAAATCACCAAAGCTTATACTGGCCCCAGTGTTACTGAAGCAGCCCAAGACACATTGTCTTGTTGACAATATGCGAAAAATTGCACAAGAGTTTGTCCTGTTTCTGAGTGTTCAGAGTCTTTCTGTGTAAGCAGAGCGCATGGCTTGCTCGGATATGTTGTCTTTTTTGCCCTTCATCCATATGGTACCCTGACCCAATCTTGGCCCAGCAGATCCAAGAGCTAGCGACCTACAAATCCTCAGCCATCTGCTTTGCAATTCAGCCTCAGCCCCACTACCCAGGCTTGCTGTTTCAGCATTCGCTCTGAGTGGATGGACTTGCTTTGGGCTTCCAATTATGTCTTTGTTAATTATATTCCTCCTTGGGGTCCTAAAGGCCCTGGAAATTTTCCCCCACTCTGTCTTTTCCCAAAACTGTGAGTCAACAGTTCAATTATAGTCTCTTTATACAGGCATGAGAATTTGTTTCTTGGGCAAAGTTCCTTGATAAGATGATATGCTACATAAATGTCTCTAGCAAAACACATTTCACAGTGAATTTATCTCTGCACAACTTCTCCGCCTTATAGCACCTTATCATTCCAAGGCGTCTCAAGGCACTTTCCAAAAGGTGTGCAATAATAATACTTCACAGTTATACACAACCTTTCATGGAAATACCTCAGAGTGCTGTATGGAGAGAAGCACTCAGCTCCATCAAACATCTGGGAGTGCTGAGGCAAGGGTTGCAGAAGAGAATTGCCCAAATGGATCTGGAAAACTTAGGGCTTGTGACAAAGTCCAGGACCCCACAGAAACCCCCTCCTTTGCTCCTAATGTGCTTCTCACCAGTTCATTGCTCACCTGACCAGTCCTGGGGACCAGCCCCGCTGCAGAGAGGAGATACAGCCTGGTGCTCTGATCATGGGATGGGGACTTGGTTCTGTGTCTATACCCTTTACCCTACACCCAACACGTGTATTACACAAGGAATAAACCCCTCCAAAACGGCGAGTGGTAGAAGGTTTGTAACATGCTCTATGTGTATTCCTGAAATGAAGATGTTTGTGCTCAGCCGAGGATCCTGGTCTGGATCAGAGCTGAGTAAAAACCCGGTTTGTGCTCTAGGACAGAGCTCTGAATGCTGCTGTGGGCTCTGTAGGACGGGGATTTCCTTGGAGAACTAGCCAGAAGTGCATAGTGGATAGGTCCCATTACCTCTTCAGGGGTGCTTTAATGAATACTTTTAACTCTGTAGCAATGAATTGGACCACAAATGATCTTTAAACTTTATTTATTCCTGCCTCAGCTCTTGCACTTCACTTGGGAGTCGTGCCACCTTCTTCCACCTTTCTGCTGAAAGTTTTTCCTTCTTCTGGTGCTTTTCCTTGTTTGTTTGGGATTGGTCTGAAGCTGGAAAACAGTTACATGAAAGCTAGCCATCTTCTTGGGGGACATCGTGTAGCTGGATTTCTGATGGGCTGCTGGATTTGGTGTTGAGCCACAACGCTTAAAGCTGCTACAGCCATAGACACAGATGCTACCACACATAATCAGGCCCCATCAGAAGCTGTTTCTATTCCCAAATTCTGGGGTTGGAGTGATGTTAGAGCTATTCCTTGTCTCCAAAGGAGAACCTACTCCAGTCCCCATGGTGTATGGGCACTACTGGTACTTGCCTCCATTGCCATGAGCAATTTCCCACACACCTCCTGCTTTGGTTCCCTCTCTGGCTGGATGACAAGTGCCTGAAAAGCAGGAGAGATATGCATAACAATGAGAATTTGCCTCCTTAGGGGTGAACTTCCAGCCAAATAATCAGTCTTCTTCCAATATATGATGGGAAACAGGCCAACAACAATGCACTGGGGTCCTGGTTATTTTTAAGGGTGCCTGATGACTACTCAGCAAGCTCCTAAATAAATAACCTTGCAAAGGCACAGCAGCCTGGATGCCTATACCCTATTTAATACAGATCCTGGTATTGACCATTCCCTTCCCAGCCACATATCCCCCCTAGTGCTCGCCTTGTGCTGAGCTGCCACGTCTCCCATCAGCCCGGTGTCCTTGGCTCTATCCCTGCCCATCACCTTCCCCTGCATTTTATCATGTTCAGCAACCTCTCCTCTCCCTCCTCCCTCCCAGCCCAGCTTATATCATCAAAAAATCACTTTGGCACCTTCACTGTCAGCAAGCGGCTGTTTATCTGCTATATCATTGGAAAGATCTCTAAAGCCAGGCTTGGAAAACAGCCCTTCTTTTTATTTGATGTAGGATCATCTGAAAGGAGGATGAGAAGCAGAGAGAATATGTTTTCCTTGTACAGATCAATATGACTTTAACCTTCCTCCACAGCAGGGCCTGCCTGCCCACCTCCCTGGCTCACGTATTTCTCCTTCCCCTCCCTCTTTCCTTACCCTTCCTGCATTTCGATGTCTCCAGCACCTGTGACACATGGACCTCTCAGCCCTGCGTGCATCAGAAGAGAATTTCTGTCTTGTTGGAGCAGGCCCATTCAGTTCAGGGAAAGGTTTCCTGGTCGGCCGATTCACAGACTCAGTCTCCCCGCAGATTTCAGATTCTTTTTGTCTCCTCCTCGCTCCACTCTCTTTTACAGTTCCCGTGCTGTATGCTGTAGAGCAGTTGGGAGTCACTACATGAATTTTCCATCCCTTCCTTTGCCCTTTTGGGGAAGGAACAATGGTGTCCTTCTCTTGTGCACCCTTCACCCCTGCCAGTGGCAGATTTACTCCTGCCTGGCTTCCTGGCAGCTGCTGCAGCTGCAGCCCTGAGCGGGGGCTCTGGTGTCTTTCGGTCCTGCTCTCACTGTGCTTCGTTCCCAGTGGCGTCAGAAGTAGAGAGGGCAGTTGTTTGGGTCCTACGGTGCAGCTCCAAAGACACTAGGTCAATCTAAGAGCAGCAAGCTCGCTCCTGAGCAACCTCAATAATAGATAATATATTTTATACACAGGGAAATGGAGGAAGGACTTGATGGGAGGACCAAGACATGGTGGCACAAGATATGAGCCTCCTGGCTCATATATTAGAGATGGCTTTGCTAAAGGGGGAGAAAGGCTGAGACATGGTGAGCAGTTCATGAGGAGAGTCTGGGCTGCTCACGCTTGATAGGTATCTACCATATGAACAGCTACCACTGACCAGGGCTTAGCCTGCCATTGGCAACCAGTGCCTGACTCATCGTTAAAAGAAAAAATGAAAAGAGTGAGTCCTTTCCCAGATCAAAATCCAGCAGCAATCCCTATCCTGCTATTCATACCCAGAGACAGAGAAGCACTTCTTGCTTCTCAGATGGAGATAAGGGCGGGGAGACAGGTTGTTACTATAATAGCAGTCAAGACGCCCACCACTGTGCTAAATGATATATTTATATGTACGTACGTAACAAGAGACTGTTCGTGTTCCCAAAGCGCTGACAGCCTGAAGGAGAAATGCAAGTGCCTTCTCCAAGGTCACAGAGTAGCAGGGGCTGGCATCCTGGTTTCAGGCAGTGCCGGGAAAGGATTCACCCACCGTCCCTCTCCACCTCCTCCCTTCGGATGTAGCGTGCCCGAACCCCTTGGCTAGCTAATCCAGATTTACAGGGAGTGTGACCAACTCATGTACAATCTGGTCCTTCATCCTCCATGCACATCCCTCTTTCTGCAAGAAAGGACCTGCAAAAGTGTTGCTGCAAAGTTAAAAAGGAGTGAGAGGGATCCCAAGGGCCAAAAGACAGTTTAAAGTCTTACATTAAAAAAAGATTTTTAAAAAACTAGAACTGATGTGTTCTGTCCACATCCAGCCAAACACCAGGTGCTGTCAGAGATTAGATGCTTTTGCAGATAAAAGCAGGTAATAGGGTCTTACTAGATAAGGACAATAAAAGGAGGATAGAGGGAGGGGGAGAAAAAGCCAGAGGTGAAAAAGAGGTGAAAGGACAGACAACAGAGCAGATAGCAGCAGATCAGACTGACAGATCCGTCACTGGCGCTGTGTGGAACCAGGGCTTTGGTCCCAGGAGCTGAGCGGAGGCACTTGTGACCCTGCAGGGACACGTTTTGGCCCCCGCAGCCGCTGGCACTGGGGACTGGTGCCGCTGTGCCTCCCACCTGCGCTGCTCCAGCGTGGGATGCACATGGCAGACCCAGCAAATTCCGGATCGCTGCTGTCCTGATAAATAATGTGAACAAGTGTCACTGTTTCTGGGTTGTCACCCTTCCCAGATGGCCCAGCGTGATGGCCACACTGGAACCGCTGTGAGCGATGGATGCCAAAAGCAGCCAGGGAGACAGAAGAGCCTGGGCTGTATTTGGCTGGGAGATACCCATCTCCTCACCACTGAGGAGCAGCCGTCAGCCAGGGGCGTTACTCTGCGCTGGCTGCAGCAGCTTCATCAAGGATGGCTCTGGCCTTACAAGTCAAGCATGATCTAAAGAGTTTCCTGCTCTCCTCCAAGTCCCCTTCTGCTCCCGCCTGTCCCCTCGCTCCTCACAGCCCCAGCTGGCTCTGTGCAGGATAAATGCTGCTCGCCTGCGCTGCCAGGCACCGCACTGTACAGCAGCTTTGAGCCTCAGAAGCTGTGATTAGTGCCTAAGGGCAGCTGAAGTGCCGGAGGGAATTTGCTGTTTGGTAGGAAGCGGGTAAAGCTGCAGGATGGCTGTCCCTTAGAGGGGCCTGCATCCGTTAGTTTGAGATGCTCTGTGGAAAGCCGTAACAGCATTTTTGATACATGCCCTGCTGTTCCCTGAGCTGTCTGTGGTGATGTATCACCCCCTCCATCCCATCCTGCGCCAAGGGTGTCTCTGAAGGTACAGGCTGAACTTTGTTTTCCCTCTGCAGAGGGAATCTTGGTGCTCTTAGTCTGTTAAAACCCCGTAACTATGAATAAAGGCTTGGAAAAGAGGTGTCAGCCTGTCATTGCTTTGCAAGACCTGCTTCCCCATGTGAAGAAAGGACAAGGTCACTTGGCAGCTCCCCAGGGATCGCCGTGCTGTTTGCAGCACCTGAGCACACTGCGTCCCAACTGCTCACCTGCTTGAGGGCCAGGGCACTCACAGGAACTCCTCTGAATAAAAAGGGGCGAGAGGGAAAGAAAATAAGAGTAAACCTGCAACATCGTTCTCTCTCTCCTCACTTCCCACCTCCAAAGCTTCCCTGAGCTGCCAGTGCTGTGGAGGGAAGCAGGACTTTTGTGCACATCGCGTTAGGGGTGGCCCAGGTCTGTAACAAATGGGCTCTCTGCCTCCTTGCTGCATGTGATGCATCAGCGCAGGCAGCTCGTTTAACTGCCATTCATCGTACGTTGTGAGAGAAAGGGGCATGTTCAGGTTGGCCGTTTTTCTCTCGGTTTCAAAAGCTTGCCACCTAGATGGGATGCAGGAACTCGGCTGCATCCTGCGAGCTGGGTAATAAACCAGCTTTCAGCCCAGCAAAGTGCCCATAGGGAGTGGTCCCACGGGGGTGGCAAGGGCTTCGCTCTTCGGTCACCCCAAATGCTGGCTTCTCTTCCTTGGCAGCTATCCATTAATTCACCTCAGTTTTCCTTCTACAACAGATTCCCCTGGACAGCCCATTGAAGGGTTCAGCAGTGAGCTTAAACTATTTGTGACTGGCTTGGAACACTTCAGTGCAATGCTTAAAGCCATCACCGCTCCCCAGGTCCTGGCCAGAGCTGAGAGCCCAGCACCTCAGGCTGCTGTGTGATCCAGCACAGTGCAGGATCAGGCTGTAAGCCCTGCCCCTTACACACGTCATTCCCCCGTTTGCAGCCACAGCTGCTGGGGAGTGTGGTCTGTCCTAAGAGAGAAATACTCACCTCTTTCCATGATTTATCTTCTGTTTGAGTAGCCTGGTCATTCCCAAATCTACTATTCTTCCTATAAATGTAGAGCCCTCCTCATTTACCAGCCTCCTTACCAACAACTTAATATCATGGGCTCTGGTGAAGATATCGCAAACCTGGAAAAATCCTGAAAACCTGGGGTCTCGCAGCAAGCTGAACACTGTGCCAGCAGCCACAGTGGAGAAAATGGCTTTCAGAGGAGGTTTAAAACCCCGTCCTGGTCATTCATGGCTAATAAATCTTCTCTTGTAGTTTTTAAGAAGCTGATGCTGATGTCTGTGCCTTAGTAAAGTTTCTATCTTTCTTTACTACGTTTTTGGTGGTAAGAGAGACCCAGAAATTTGAATTTAAATGGTGCTTTGCACAAGATGCCCCTTGCCTGCTGCTTAGCCCCCACTGTGACCTAGAAGTGGCCACACTGGTACTTCAGCTGATATCCCTCACGAGAGCTAGTGCATAATACCACATGGAAAATTATCCCTGTGCCTGTCCCAGAGGACTTAGAGACTTTCTCTTTACAGAGAGGCAAGGAAAGGGGGAAGGAAAGGGGATGGTGGTGGTCACTGGAGGAGTAAAGGAAAAAATCTATAGGTCTACAGAGTAGGGGCTATAGCTAGAAATGTGGCATGTGCATGGACTCCTCAACACAGCCCAACCCCTGCAGTGAGAGCGGGACTGGGAGGTTGGTAGGCAAGTGTGACCCCAATCTACATCGGAAGCAAACCTGCTTTGTCTCTCCCTTAAGCAGTCAAACCTCAATGCTCTGGAGCCGACTCTGTACAGGGGCAACTTTTCCTCTCTTCTCCCCACCACTTGTCATGCACAGGAACAGCCCACACTTCAGGGTCCTTGGGGTCCTTGCTCCATAGCTGGAGCCATCAGCAAAAGGGAGGAGGAGAGAAAAAAATTTCAAGGATTGTCACTGACCATCCCAAATTGCCAAGGGCCAACACCTTTCTGACTCTGTCTGGGCCCCAGGCACAGCTGGAGCCAGGGTCCAGATCTGAAATGACTTTCCCCTTCTCATCTTCACACACAGGCTTCTCTCTAGCTGGGAAAGACAGAGACCATCGGCACGTGCAGCATTTGACAGGAGACCCAGGTTATTGATTCACAGCTCCACTTCCCTGAACTTTTCTGGAGGAAAACGGGGCTGCTTTGCATAAGGCAGGCATATGTTACTGCTTTGGCACAAGGAGAGCTGGTTGGCATTTCCTTGCCAGACTTTTCCCACCCTCCTCTGATACCATCTGCCTCCGTGAAACACTGAAACTCCCATCTGTCAATTTTACTGTAAACACACAATTATCCAGGCTGCTGGGGAAGAAAAGCAGCACAGCCAAACCTCAACCACTCGTGGAAAGGGACAACCTGGGATGTGTGGCTCTCACTGTCCCCCCAGGCAGCTCGGTGGAGGGAGCCATGTCTTTTCATCTCCAGTGGTGCCTGTCTCTTCCCAGTGATGGATGAGCTGTTGATGCCACCAACCAATCCCCGGCCATGCCCAGGGGCTCTAGAGCAGGATGCAAACCTGGAGCTCGACCAGAGGCTGGTGGGGAGCTCCAGCCGTTTGCAGCACCCAGGTCATTGCAGCCAAGTCATGTCCTTTCCACTTTCTTCCTTTTCTGCCGTGTCGAGCCAGGGAGGACAGTCTGGGCACAGGCACCTCTAACCCCTGCCCAGATCTATACAAAATATCAGCCATGCAAACATCCCAGTGCCAGTGTCCACCCCGAAAGCAAGGTCAGCACTGGAGAGGAAGCCTTCTCTTGCAGGTTCATGTCAGCAGCGTATTTGCGACCAATTCTTCCCGTCCCTCACCTCAGGTTTCATCACCACAATGCCCAGACCCCACAGGTTTGGATGCCAGGACTGCAGGGTCTTTTGCTGCATTTTCCTTGGAAATCTCCCTCTTTCTGGCTGGGGGCAGCTTCCTCTGGCCACAGCAGACAGCAAAGCGCTGACAGCAGCCCATGGCATGAGCTGAGCCCTGTCAGCCCAGCCATCAGCACCCAAAAGGTCTCCTCGTAGGTGCTCTGAGTCACTCTCAACCCTTCCAGGGCAGAGTCTGAGCTGAGCCGGTCTGCGGGATGAGCGACTGAGGGGAAGAGAGGGGGCTGCAGATAACCACGGGCTGGGGGCTGATTTGGGGAGGGGTGTGACGTGTCTGTGTTTTGTTTTATTAAATATTGATCCCTATGTGGTGTCTCCAGCCCAGAGACCAGCTCCACCACCTGTTTCATCTAGCTGGGAAGAGGGAGGGGGCTGTCGGGTGGCGGAGGAGCTGGCAGATGGCATGTGTTCCGGGAGATAACACGGGGCTAGTTCAGAGGTTACTAATTGGGTTTCTGCTTGCCTTTCATATTCAATGTGAATCAAAATGAGAACATGTGGTTCAACACTCACACGTCACCCTCCTTCCCCGAGGATGCTCCTCTCCACCCCGTTCCCCCGCCTGCTCCTTGCTCGTCCTCACCCACCAAACCTGGCTCATGGAGGTGTTTGCCGTTCATTCACAAGCCGAAGTGGAAGGGAGAGGAAGAAAACACCAAGGAGGTTAACGAAGAAGCAATTAATACATTTCTCACCCAGGGCAGACCCTCAGGCATGCAACCAGCCCTTCTGCACACGCAAGGCTATTAGCAAGATGCTACTTCATAGAACTGGCATGGGAACATCACAGCACAGGAAAGTGAGGTGGCAGCAAGGCCACCTTGCAGTAAAGAGCACTGTGTGGCCAGGAGGCCAAACTGATGGGTCCTGACTTCAGGCAGACGCATCAATGCCCCATATAGCTTGCCACACATCTCCCTTTGGTGGCTGCCCCGGTGCATTTATCTTCTTGTTGCTTGGGTACCCTTCACTGTGGTGAGAACAGGCTTCAGCATCTAGAGATGATGGCAGAGGTGCAAAGAGGAATCCAGCTATGGCACATTTGGGCAAAGCGCATGACCCTGTGTCCATCCCCAACCTTCATCTCTGGCACAGAGCTACACCTGATGTGCTGGTTTGAGGAAAACAAACTCAAAACCTTTAAAGGTAGCAGTGTTCTAGTATGTCTCAAGACTTGCTTCAGCCTTGAACTACTGAGACAGGCTCACACACAATGAGGCCAACTGTTACCCTAGTAGAGGTATGGGGCAACACTTCTCCTTTGGGGAAGTTCTCCTTCTTCTGCAGCCCCTCAGTCCACGGGGTGCCTCAGGTACGTTTTGTGCTGCCATGCAATCACAGTCAGAGGCCGGGAAAGAATCAGGAATAGAAGGCAGGAAGTGCGCACACATCCTTGGAAGGGGGAGGAGGATGGAAGTTAACTGAGAAAAACAGAACACTCTTTGAAAAGGAAAAGAAAAAAACCCAACAAACTCTTTTTCAAAGCATTTTGCAAATATTGCTTTTCCTCCCCTCCCTCATTTTCTGACAAGCTGCAATCAGTGTTCAATATTGTTGCTCAGTGCCCAATTTCACAGGGGATAGGTATCCACAGAGCTCTTTAAATGAAATAAATAAATACATCTGGCCACGTATCGCAGGGGTTTAGCTGGGAGCTGAGCTCTTCTGAAAATCTGGTCAATCATGGTGACATTGATTTCAGGACAATTACTCCTGATTTACACTGGTGTAAATGAATGGAATGGCATTAAACTGCTGACTGGGGAGTCCATACACAGGCAGAGCTCATCAGAAAGCCGAGTTCTTATTCTGTGAAAGATTGAGATCAGCTTCCCCATCCAAATCAGGACAAAAATGGTCTATTTTTCTGAAAATGGAACAGAAAGAAGGTGAAAAAAAGCCGCTTGGGTTCAATAAAAACTTTGTTTTTGAATGCCTGGCATTTATCAGTTTGACTCTTCAAAATGTTATTCATCTATAATAAAAGCAGGCAAGCCAACTTTTCCTAGTGTCATAATGAAACTATCGGCTTTGAGTTTTCTTTTTGCCCAGCTAAAACCTAATTGGGGCTAGGGAGGACAGAAATCTGGGTTTTGCCAAACAATCAGACCTGGCCCCCAGCTCTTTTTCCCTCCTGCATTTTCCACCGTCAAGCTGTATCCGGGAGCTCGTTTCCACAGCAGCCAGGTGCATCCCTGTGCAAGCACAGCCCTGCGCCATCACCCTGGCACGAGCAGGAGCTTTGGAAGATGCACCCTGGGCACTGTGCAAGGCAGGGTGGAGAGATGGCGAGGCAGGCTGAAGGAAAGGAGAAATGCCAGGAACCCTGACTTTTTTTTTTTGTGGTCTTCTCAAGTGAAGGAATTGCCAGTTGTAGCACTGGGGTGGTGAGGACAGCTGTGGAGAGGGAGGAAGGCTCCCTCACAGTGTCTCCACTGCATATTTTTTACCAGGATTACTTTACGGGGAAGGAAAGGGGGGGAAGAGGCTAAAGCTCTTTGAGAGTCCCTCCTCTAGTTTTTAAAATACTTTTTATCTGGATATATGCCCCGGACATAAATCACCGTTGCTCAGGACAAATGGAAGCCCATAAGTGCCACGAACACTAATGACAACATTCATCAAACACTGAACCACTCCATATTGCGCCAGTCTCTGGAATGCCTGCGGACATATGGACCGAGCTTGCTCCAGCAGCCCCCCCTCCCCTGCACCCCTCCATTCCCTGGCAGCGAGCCTCAGCCTCGCCACAGCCAGCTTGGAGCAAAAACAGGAGCGGCCATCAAGCAATCCTGCATTGTCTCCTAAAAAAGGAAATTACACCGAACAGCTCCTTTTGGAGCCCCATCTCTCAGCACTTTCCCATCCTGTGCCTGTTGCACTCCAGATTTCCCCCCAAAACCAGGTCTCTGTCTCCCAAGAAAAAAAATCACCCCTCCATCAGAAGTCGGCAGCGTGGGGCATATTCTCTGCAGCAATCAAGTTCCCGAGCCTCGGCGAGATAGTCGCTTGCTTGTAGTCCTGCTCCCTTGCGAAGTGAAATGCATTAGCTTAATTGATAAAGAAAGCTGGGCAAAGCTCTGAGAAGGTGGTTGGAGCTAATAAGAGCTGCTCCACAGCAGAGAGCAGAGAGTCGGTCACTGCAGCTCGGCCGCCTGATGGGAATTGAATCACAGATTAATCCCCTCGGTATCGAGGTGCCTCCCGTGGGACAGGGCGGTTTAGCGAAATAAAGTTTTCATAATTCTGTATCAGCTCTGGGGCTCTGAGGGGACACTTAGAGGCCTGTAGATCCAATCTGGGACAACCTCAGAAGTAATTATTAAAAAAAATAAAGGGATAAAAAGGACTTTCTCTGAAGGGATGGGTGGATGGGGGGGTTTCCTGCACGTGAAACACATGCGATGGTGCTTGTGTGACAAGTCTGCAGGGAGACGCTAAGTTCATGGGGCTAATATTTCACAGCACAGCCTGAATCATCAAAGAGGTCAGTCTGTAATTACTTATATTTAATGAGAATTTTATTAAACTGAGATTTTTCTGCGGATGTGTTTCAGGTTCAAGAGTAAATGTTCTCAAGGTGGAATTACTGCTCAAAGCTCAGAAGAAGGACCAGAAGCCTTATAGGCTACGGGAAGCTAGGTAACATCCACTGCATGATTCACAGCAGGAATCGAAATCTGGGTCTCTCACACCCCCGACTGAGCTGATTTCTTGCTAGACCAAACTCTTGCCCTCTTAAAAAACCTGAAAGAACAAGGCTTTTTTTTTTTCAGCTCTGGGTGTAAAAAAAAAAAAAAAAAAAGAGCAGCATAGCCTTCTCATTTCCTGGCTTTGAGCTTTAAGAACAAGGTGTACAAGCGATTTCCTCCATTTCCTAATTTTGTTAAGTAAGTTGCAAAACTTGGGTTCAATTTAAAGACAGCAGGTATGGCTACATCCACAAATGACACGGTTCTCCCTTGAAAAGAGGGTAAAATGTACAGCTCCGATGATGTCCTAAGGAGAGAGCTGCGGATTTTGTTTGCTTGCTCACTCATTTTCTTACAACCTATCAGAAAGTTAATTTTGTGTCTGAGCTAAAGCAGTCGTGTCTGAAGATGTTTCTTATAGTTATTTTGCTGCTTTCCCATGGGCATGGAGGGAGGAATATCCGTACAGAGGGAGGGGAAACGTGGCTTTACCCTGCTGAATATCAGCTTTAGTTTCGGACAGTGCTCTTAATCCCTCAAAATATTCATGAACAGGAACATTCACTCGAATGGAAATAAATAAAAGTTTATTGAAATATGAAACTGCAAATAGAAATGGCTGGTTTAGTCCCTTTGCAGCAATTATAGAGGAGATATTCATTTCCTAGCACTTATATGCAACTAGAAAGATGCTTTAACGTAATTTTATAATTTATTTACTCAGGGAAATCCCAGCTTAGATGCAGCATCTGTTTTCTTTTCCCACCTCTCTCCAAACCCACAGCAGAAGGCTCTTCTAGCTTCTTAGTTTCTAGTTATGAGCTAGAGGAAAGGCAGATGATGCTCCTAAATTCATGGAGATCCCCATTGCCCAGGATACTTTAATGTCATATTTTCACTCTATTACCCTTAGAGTTGTCAAACCTACGGAGGGATTGGGAAGGGGATGGTGTGTGGTGGACAGAGGCACCAGCCACATCGAAGGACAAGCTGGGGTTGGGGTCTTTCGGAGCTGCAGGAGGGAGGAAAAAAATGTGGCCTGATGGGACAAGGTTAGGGATTAAGGGCGACCTTTTGAAAATGCTGGGTAGAGATCGCATCTGTATGGGGGAGATTACGCCTTAAACAGGCAGAGAGGAGCAAGAGGAAACAAAAACATGAGGAAATACTAAAGGCTCGTTCAGGATGATGCACATCGCTGGTAGAGCTTGAAAAGTGGCCCAGAAATCCTAATGCAGCAGCAACAGCAGCTTCCACTGGCTATCTCATGGTGAGGAGCCGTAACAGCCATGTATTGCCTGGGGACCAGGCACCAAAAACCAATCTTCAGAGCAGAGTCAGTGGGGAACGCTGGATCCTGCTCTAATGCCTGGGCTGTGCTACTTTTCCAAGCTAGAGATCTGGGCTTGCAAAAAAGGAGTTATTGTAATACGTGTCTTCTTTCATCAGAAAGAAGGAGAAGTTAGAGAAGTAAGAGATGCAACATAAGAGTTCTCCAGGTTTGAGCCCAGCTGCACCACATAGATAGTTTAAAAAAATACATATAGGTGCCTACCGTGTACCTTCATCTTATTAGTCTGAGCCAAGGCAAGCTGAGCTCTCAAGAGAGTTAATTTCCTAATTCCCTTATTTCATGGGTGAATTTCATGCATGGAAAAGCAAAGAATTAGTGGTATGAGTGTGCTTTGCAGGTATAAGACCAAATGAGGTCTGGATGGAAGGACACCTTCTTCCATGAAAAACATCAAGTTATTTTTAAATTTTTAAGGGGGAAAAACCCCCCTCTTCATTCCTTCATCCTGGAAGGTCAAATATTTTATTAAAAGATCAGGGAAATAAATTATTAGAAAAAGAATGTTTTCATGTTTCTGCTTCAAGATAAGTTTAATAACTTCTTAGCCACACTCTTCTTCTGTCCCTCTGAGTCACCTGCTCAGGGACTAGAGTCCGTGTGTCCCCAGAGCCACTGTCTGCAGAAGGGCGATCCCTCCTAAGGGGTCTGGGCTTGCCAGTTAATGAGTCAGTCCCAGCAGACATACTCAAGGTGGCTTTGCAGGTGTTTAGAAGAGGGAACATTGCAAAGATGAAGGTACAGGGAGCTGCAGGTTCTTGTCTTGCTGCAGGAATCCTGCTCCTGTCTCACTCGCCTCCACCTGCCTCCTTTTAATCTGTTTGTGGCAATTGTGGTGTGAAATAGCTGCCAAGCTGCAAAAAAAATTCCAGCTAACGACATTCAGTGCAAATTTCAAACAAGCAGCCTTTCAAACTTGATAATATTTCAGGGGCCATTAATCAAACACACAGCTCACAGCGCCAGGAGGTGACTACAGGTTAATAAAAAGGCGCTTGAAATCAAACCTAGAAGTGAAGTGGGATAAGAAGCAAACACTCCTCCTGGGGCAGCAGGAGCTGAGCAGTTTGGTCAGGGAAGGGTGAGGAGCTTTAGTCCCTGAAGCATGTGCCCTTCTGACCACTGAAGCACCCAAACTCTTGTCCCCTCCTGCTGAGCTGGGTGGGACAGCCACTGTGTCCTCAGCAGCCTTCACTCCTGTCCCTTCTCGCAAACCTCTTTGCATCAAAAGAGCATATCCCCCCAGTCTCATCTGGTCTTGTAGGTGTTTCACATGACTGTGGGCCTGTTTTCTGTTTTCCTGGTTTACCTTGGTCATAGAATCACAGAATCAAGGATTGTTTTGGGTGGAAGAAACCTTTGAGATCATTGAGTCCAACCATTCACCCAGCACTGCCAGGGCACCACTAACCCATGTCCCTCAGCACCACATCTCCATGGCTTGGAAACCCCTCCAGGGAT
>JAVSBS010019408.1:0-21915 GCA_033124195.1 Coracias cyanogaster
TCAGGAATTTATTTCCTAGGCTGAGGGATCCCTGCTGCCAAAATGAAGAAGAAAAAAACCAAACCAAACAACCAAAAATGGAAACAAAACTAAGCAGCCCAGGACAGTGTGGTTTTAGATACCTTCTGCACTGGGCTTTTGTTCCTGTGTACAGAACTAGTAATCTTATTCTCTGAAGAGAAGCTGTGTTGTCTCAATGTTTCACTGAGGGACCTCAGCTATCAGAAGAGGTGGCACGTGTGCCTTAAGTGCAGCTGAGCAGCCTGTGTATTGCCTGACTTGCTCAGGTGAAATGTGCACTATTTCATCTAGGTACCTGCACATTAAATACAGAATTGGGGATGGAGAAGCTTAGTCTGTTACAGTTGTTCCAATGGGTGTTCATCTTCCTGTGGCTCCGAGAAAGTTGCTTTAAACTTTTGTAAGTCATTTGTGTTGAAGAGAAAGGAGGGGAAAGTACCTGTACACTTACACAACAGTTGTTTTCTTGTAGCTGTAATTTAAAACTATGTTAAGCTGCTCATAGAAAGAAACAAGTGGGAAGTTTTTTGCAATTTTGTTTGTTTGTTTGTTTTAAATATACTGTAGAGATCATTTCGGAGAAGGGGTACAGCCAGAGCTGAGTTCTGGCATGTTAGGGAACCAGAGATCTATGAGGAGTTCCCATTAATGACTTATACTGAACAAAGAGTCATCACAGAATGATAGAATCATTTTTGTTGGAAGAGACATGTAGTATCATGAAGTCCAACTTAAACACACCAGATACAATAGAACCATTCCCAGCATACAAGACTATGACTTTGGGAATTGTTCACATTGGTGTTCTGCACCTGTAGCACCAGATCTGAATGTGAGCTGTTGTTGCTGGTAAGGTGGTGGAGGGGCTGAGCAGCCTGTGAGGAGGTCATGCAGGGATCATGTAGAATAGAAACTGTACAGTGTGAATAAAAGGCAATTTCAGAAAACCCCTCTGTTCTTCTTAAACTTGTGCCTCCCATTGCTGTTCTGGGCTAGGCTGGGTTTAAAGTATCCATAAAGGTTAATTGCAAAGGCAGGTGTTTAAAAAAGATATTAAGTTACCATTAAATTATATGTTTTCTTCTCCTGATTAACATCCCAAGAATACACAAAATCTTTAACCTAATCTCCATGTTTATCTGGTGAAGCCTAAAGGGATCACCTGGCCAGGGATGGATGCAGCTGTAACCCTTCCACTCCCAGTGCCTTGCTGGGTGCAGCCAGGGCAGAGCCCTGGAATGTGGTGCATGAATGAGCTTGAAACATCCAAAACTGATGTATAGAAATGTTAGGTGGCAAAAAAGTTACATTGGTGTTTCTTAATCATCAAACATACCATAAGTTGCTGTGCTTACTGTGTCATGAAGGATTTAACGGGACTGGTGCCAGGAAGCAGCATAAAGGAGACTTTTACTGTCCTCGTCACTACCTGGTGAGCTGGAGCAGTGCTATTTCTGCACCAAAAATTGCAAGGAGCACTGAAAAGTTTCAGTGTAGCCTGCCCAAACTTGGCTCGCTTTTTTTGATCTCCAGGAGTTTGATTTTTTTTTACTCTGCTAGACAAAGTAGGACTCCAGGTTTAATTGGCTCTGTGTGGTTAAAGCTTGTATTTTCATGCTTCTGAACCTGGAATCAATGAAAGGTAACTGCCGAGTCAGTTTAGGCTCATCTCTTCATT
The DNA here is from genome assembly GCA_033124195.1 of Coracias cyanogaster. Taxonomy (NCBI): domain Eukaryota; kingdom Metazoa; phylum Chordata; class Aves; order Coraciiformes; family Coraciidae; genus Coracias; species Coracias cyanogaster. The sequence goes on from JAVSBS010019408.1 coordinate 1,700, forward strand.
TTGTGAACACATTTGTCATCAAACCTTAAGATATCATTGGGACAAATTAGTTACTACTTGAAAGCAAGTGCTGGAGTAATCAAGGCCAGGTGTCAGCCACCCTCCCTGGTCTAGTCTAGGCCTTCGAGCTTCCTGTTTTAAACAGCCCAGAGCTGTCCAGCTCCTGTGTGGACACTGCAGATAGCTTTCTTTTTACAAAAAAAAACTTGATTAGCAAAAGGAAGGCCCAGCCTGACCTGCACTAGCTGTCGCAGTGCCTCACTGGCACAAATGATGCCCTGTATGTTTGGGTGTCCTGCCCGAGGCGAATCCCTATACCAGAGGATAGATGGCGATTTCTGGAATTTTGCTCCTGCTACCCCAGCTGCTTTTACCTGTATTACATAGATTGTATAAATTTTCTGCTAACTGTAGTGTGCATTACTCAAAAATGTCTTTCATCAGTGGTGTTACTCCAACTGGCAAGTGCTTTCTGCATCTTTCCTGAAGCCAGGTAAGAGGGAGACCTGTGAATAATGTTTTGAATGAAGGTTCAAGAAGTGGTCTGTTTTACCACGGTGGTTTGGTAAAGCTGCCTTGTCTGCTCTGATTCCTAGTGATGTGCAGAGTGGCTACAGTTTTTTTTTTCCAAACTTGCAGGGTTTTTAGTGTAAATGCGTTTAGTGCTGGAGATATACACAGGTAATGTAACAACAATGAACTAGGAACGGAACATGTGGTGCTTGATATAGAATATGTAACACTGATGTGGTTGAGCAAAGAAAAAGTTGGGTTGTGGTTTTGGTGGTTTTTTTTTGTTGTTTTATTTTTAAAATTCTTTTCATGAATTAACAGAAAGATCAGGAAAGGAGTATCATTTGAAAGACAGACCGATACAGAAGAAGCTATTTTCACTTCTCCAAAGCCCAGAAGATGCCCTGCTCTGTGGACAACCAGGACAGATCTTTTTTAACATCCTATTGAAGTTGTTCCAATTTTTATAAGAGAACATGAACTGAAGCTGGGGCTTGAATGCATCTCTCCTTCTCAGCTAAATGCCCTGGCTACTATGCTACATGATAAGCTTTCTCCCTGGTCATGTTATTTGGGTGACTAATCCTTGGAGAAAGCTTACACTTTATGATTTGGAGCCCAGGCTTGCATCTCACTTGGTTTTGAATTGGGTGATTAATCTGTTTTCACCCCTGAACTGGGAGACTGGTTGTTCCTTCTGTCCCTCCCCAGCTGATTGGGGTGAGCAGCTCCCTGTTCTGCTTGCTGCCTTCAGTGGCCTCAGCTTGGCACTGCACATGGGGATGGATGAACCTGGGCAACTCCTTGGGGACCCAAATTCCTCCACAAGGCAGAATCGAAAAGCTCTGGAGTGCAAGAGCAGTAACAACTCATGGCTACTCCAGTCACTGCTGCTGTCGCTCCTCATGCTTAAGGCATGAAATGCACCGGTGGAAAGAACAGCTCTGCAGGCCTGCCTCCATCTGCTGCTGGTACTTCGGCCTCAACTCCCATCCCTGAGCTGCAGAGCTCTGTGTAGACTCCTCCAGCTTGCATAGCTGTACCCTGGTCCTTCTAAGCTCTCCCAGCTAACCTCTACACTCTTCAAGTCGCGTATGCTGGATGCTGCCTCTCTCTCCTGTAAAGTGTGACTGGAAATTCAGTGTTTTAACAAGGCCTACCAGCCTCTGATGGAGACTGCAGAACCCTTGGTGTGTCTGCATTGTTTGTTTGTTGTTGGGAAGGTTTAGTGTGGTTTACTTGTTGAAAAGTTCAAAGCGTAGGCAGGTTCAAGATTTAAACAAACATGGAATTCAGATTAAAATAAAGTGTCCTCTCCTTTCAGATGGAAATCCCATAGACATGGGCTCAATACTCTGCAGCAGCATAGAGATATTGTGTCTTATGAGAGGTATTTTTGATGTACTGATGTCTAAAGTTCAGTTGTTCAAGGCGATGACAGTCAGGCTCTTCTGAAGACAATGTGTTTCCTGAGCTGTGCTCTGTGCGCAGAGGATGAGTTTCTAAATTGGCTTGAGTTGAGAAGGCAAAAATGTGTCCAGGTGTCCAGCTTTGAATATCTGGGCAGGTGTACCCAATGTGTCCCCATCCCTTCCTTGTGGCAGAGGCCCAAGGCCAGGCACTGTTGCCCACAGCATGGCAAGGGATCTGTCAGCAGTGACTCTGCCCTGAGAAGAAACCCCCTGAAACCCTCCATATGGCAGGGTGGTGACTGGTTTGGGTTTGTTTTTATTGTTTTCTCCAACTTCCAAACTCTGGGGTTTAGCTAGACCCTGTTAATTGTGAAAAATAACAAAAGTTGTACCCCCAAGAATAACTTAACAGGTAGCAAATATGAAGGGTCCAGTAAAACTCCAAGGAAGCCAAAAAAGAAGGAAGATGCAAGAAGTCTGATTTGCTGCTGAAGCACCGTGGGGATGGGAGGTGGGCAGCTGACCGCATTGTAGTGTAGCTGCACTTAATGTATATTTATTAGTTATGGTTGTCTGAGAAGGCTTTGCCTGGTGCGAGTTTGCAGGTACGAGGCAGTCAGGGTTTCATGCTTAGCCACAGGATGGCACTTTCCCACAAGAAATCCTGCATCACTGCAGCCTGGAAAACCCTTTGGCACAACCTGCACAGAAAAAACCATCTAACTAGAAGCATCTGATGGCAAACCATCATGGAGAGGCTGATGGCTTCTAGTCACATCCAAGTGAGGAAGATCAGAGCTTTGTTTATCTCTTTGGAGCCAATAAGGTAGTGTCTTCTGCAGATATGCTCAGATGCCTGCAAGATGCTCCAGGCAACCGAAGTGGTGTCAGATTACCTGTGGACAACTGAGCTGGACCAAGTTCTTCAGCACTAGGGGTGTCAGAGATGCGTTGGAAGGGAATCAGTGTATGGGTAGATGTCACATCTGGTACATGAAGCCACTTCAGGAGATAATTATGAGAAGGCTTTTTTAGTCCCATTGCAATTCACTTCTGAATTTATTCAACTTTTCCATGTCCCTGGTCATAGGGACCGCACAGAAGGCAGCTTAGGGATGCTGTGGGCAGCACCAGTGTGTTGTAAGACCTGATACACCCACAAGCAGAGATACAGCCAGGCAGAGCTCTGTTCTATCAGAGTCTTGATAGAGATATGTTGTAACAAGGTGATATTAGCGTGTTGTACTTGTCATCCTCTAAGTGTGGATAATGACATTACCCTAATGTGATGATACTTACCACACAGATGTCACAGCATTGTTGTCAATGTAGCTCATCAGGTGTTTCTGAGCAAAACATGCTTTTTACCTGAGAGTTAGCTTGTAAAAGGCGAGAATTTTTGCAGAAGTTTACCATCAGCATGATGTTTTCACCAGGAGGGTTTCTCTGCTGCTCAGTCGCATTTCCTGCCAGCATCCATCCCCAGTGCAGCCCCTGACTTGGGATTAGGACACTTTCAGGCCCAGATCCTGACCCCATGCTTCTTAATTCAGGCTGACGAGCAATGGTGGCGAATTTGTCATCTCTACTTTTGATCTGTTTCTGACTAAATGTCTTCTCAGTGCCTGAGTAGTTTTGTGGGGCAGCTGTGAAGCTTCGCAGGCTGACAGAGGCTGCAGAGATTCTCCCGCGGGGCGGGAAGGTGCAGCCTGCAGGCAGGGTGGGCTGCTCAAGCCCTGGGTAGGTGGGCAGCAGGGATGGGGCTGAGCTTCCCATAAATGCCTCCCCTAAATGCAAAGAGTATGGTGTGGTGTAAATGCATCTGAACTGTGCCTGCCTAAGCCAGCTCGGATATTTTTGCTGGAAAGGACATCACGAGTGGGATGGGTAGGTATCTCCCTACCTATTGCTTTTGAACCCATTCTAGTCTCTTGCTGTTATAGCTGCTGCAAAGCCACAGCTAAATCTCATGCTTCTAGTGGGTGAAGGGAGGAGACATGGTGAGGGGGAGCCAGTGCTGGTGGTCCTCAAGCAGCTGAGCTTGAGCTGGGCGGTCACATGAGCTTGGGAGGCAATCCACAGCAAAGGTACTGAAGTTAGAGGGGAGAGCAGGAGTGTCAGAGGCCTACAAAAATGTTAGGACTTGCTCCATGAGAAATGAGGCATTAAGGAGCCACCCACCAAGACAGTCCTCACCCTACAGTCCTCTTTTGGGGAGCTGATCCATAACCAGTCTGGTTTGGTGTAGCCACAGTGCTCAGCCTGAGCAGATGTCCTAGAAGTGGTCCTCAGCTGGGGCTGGGCAGCAGCCATGTGCATCTCTTGCCTTTAATGGACCTCTTAGTATTTTTAGAAGAACTCCTCTAATTATTGCCTAATGCGCTTTGATTTTATCAAAGTTGTGACCTGACAACCTTCTACTCCTCTCTCTCCTCCATTAACTCATTTGACTTACAAAATGTCAGATGTGGTTTATTTGCCAAACTATGCCATCTGACAGAAAGGTTCAAAGCTGGAAAATACACCTTCCCTCAGCTATGAAGCACCTCAAAGTGGTGTATGATTTTGCTACGTTTGTGCCATCACAACCAACTGATTGTCCTTCTGCTCTCTCCCTGCAGGTCCTCCTGCAGGACACAGCCTGCTGCAGCACCCTGGAAGTGGCTGAAATCTGTCCAAGTGAGACAAACAGGGGCCAGTCTCTAAGGTTAGAGTGAGAGCATGCTTGATGCCTTGGAAGCTGAGCTGGAGGGCCTGAACATGGGTTATGGAGTGGGCAAACAGGAGCCACAAGGATGTAGTGCCCACAAGGCTGCAGCCCTTACATTTCCCTGGGTGATGTCAGTGTTTCTGGGTGCCCAGACAGGTTTCTCTGGTGGACTTGGTCACTCGGCAGTTCAGGTCCTCACTGCACAGATGTGCTGCCCTGGCAAAAGCAACTGAGCTTGTGCATTGGGAAACTGGGGTACCAGCAGCTCTCTACTGGCACAAATACAGCACGTTAAATACCTACAGTCCCTCGGTCCCTCTCCTTCTGTTGTACCTGGGGAAAGGCTTTCTCATTTATCATAGTTGCCTTACAGAGCTAAATAGGTCAAAATTAATGATCAAAGGGACAACAGGAGATGATGCTCCACAACCTGTGGGGTTTATGTCTCATTTTGTAGGGCTCTGCAAACACTTCCCTCTGTGTTTCCCTTTTTTTCCTTTTTCCTGTGTGCCCATCAGTCCTTTAACAAGCAGAGTGGGTTTGCTGTGGCAATGGCAGCAGAGCTGGGTGCAAGGCTGAGGAACCAGAGACAGTGCCAAGGACCGAGGGGCTCTGTGCCATTTGTGGTGAGGTCCAGGCCATCGTCATTGGTCAGGCATGCTGACTGTATGCAGCCTTCCCCTTCACGCCAGCTCCCCACCTCCTATCCCTGGCTGAAAACCCAGCTGGAGAGCAGGGCTATTTATACACTTTATTCAGGTAATGGCTATTGGAGACCACATGCTGTGACCCAGTCCAACCCTACTGAGAAATGCAGCGCAGGCTTTTCCAGCCTCTAAAAGACAGAGAAATTGAATGACACTGTATTTTCCAATACTCTGAAAGTTTAAATGCATTGTGAATGGGTGTGTTAGAAGGACAGATAGGACATACCTAGAGCTTGTGCAGAGCTAGGTTGGTATGCACTAAAGTGGGATTTGAATCGACAGCCCCGCAGCCGCACGGCTCCAGCACTCCCCGTTTCAGCGTGGCAGCTGTGGTTTCCACACTTTGCCCAGCCACAGCCTCGTGAGCAGCCTAGATCCCTGGCTTTCAACCAGAAGGCTAATTATCCTTTAAATGAGAAATCTGTTTAGCCCCAGCAGTCAGAGCAAGGTTAAGAAGTTGCATGGAGTGATTGCAGGGGACAGAATCCTGCAGATGGGTGCAAGTGGGCACCTGGGGACAGCCTGGGAATAAGGGGCAGCTTTATGTGCTCTCTCCTCAGTCCATGCCAGCATCTTGCCTGCCAGCTTTTGTGACCAAATACATGCTTTCTGGTAAGTATGCAGTCTTTTGGTCCTTAGGAGTGGAATTTAATTTTGTTAAATACATAGCTGAGTAACAATTACAAGGGCCTCCTCGTAAGCGTGACCCCTGCCTACTTGCTAGTGTGGCTAAAGTGAAAGAGTAATGAAAAGTCACTTTGTTGCTTTGTTTTCTCTCTCTTCCCCATGAAAAAAAAAAATGTGTTGTTTCTTTAGTTGGAAAACTTCAGAGGAACTAATGAAAATGCAGGATTTATTTTCCTCCACTGTGAAAACCTTTTTTCCTTCTCTGGGAGCAAGGCTTGTACACGTGCATATACGTGCGACATGGCTTTCAAAAGGATTTTAAAGACACCAGCTGAGCAGTCACCTTGGGTTTGGTTGGAGGGGCAGCAGCACACACCAGGAGCTGGAGGTCTCTGTAGGTGGCCAACCCACTGATCCCAGGGGCAAACAGCCGCTCTTTTGGCAGAGCGGATGGGAGCCCCCAGGACTGCCTCTCTTCTCCTTCAAGCCCTGATTCACACACAGTACTGTTCGGTTTTGTTTGTGTTTGGTTTTTTTTTTTTGCTTAGTTCAGTGATAACTTCACAGTTTTGGTTTGGATGTGTTTAAGCAGCAGAGGAGGGTAGAGAGGGACTGGGAATTCCCAGAGACTGTCATGAGGCAGAGGGGAACAAGGCCCAGGCACTAAGAGGAAGGTAACAACAGTACAGGAGCTACTGCTCACCCGATTGGAATGATGATCAAGAAAGGCACTTTTCCAATACCTGAGAAACAATCAATACCCACTGAGGAAGCAGAAGGCAGGGGCTTCACTGTTGGGAGACTTCTTACTTCAAACCGTGTACCTCAAGCTTTCAGACAGCACGTTAGTGTGGCATCACTGGTCCAGCCCGGTGACTTCCATCACCTTCCACCCTCTTGCCCAGCACTTTTCTCCACCCATAGCCGTATTCTTGGGGCTTTTGCCTTTTCCACTGCAGTGAGGTTATTACTGGAAGTATTGGTATTTCAGCAGAGGAATGATGCTCGACACTTCATGCAGGGAATAAAAAAGGAGCAGGAGAGTAAAAAATACAAGGTAACTGCAAAGATATAAAAGCCCAAGTTTTGCTATAGTACTTGTGTTTATCTTAATAACAGCTTTGGCTTGCCTCTGAAATAGTCTGCTGGCTTAATTGTGCATATAAAATGTGTGTGTTAACTAGGCAAACAGAACTGACTTTTCAATATTGTCTTTATATTGATAGGAAAACAAAGCTGTGTCCATGCAGTCTTGAAGCCAAAGGACATTTTACTCACTTGTGGCTGGATCACACTCCATGAAGCTAATAATGTATATTAGGCTTAAATAGCAGTAACTAATTACTCTGTATCTGCCCTTTTAAATTAAAAAATTAAGATGTGATGGAAAAGACCATTTAACAGCCAGGTCTTTACATGATAAGCCCAAGTATTCTGTGCCTTGCTGCATAACACTTATTTATATGGTATCTTTCTACCATGTTTTTTTAGGTATTACATAGAAATAAGGTGATAATTAAAATCTAGTGTGTTTTTTAGGTCACATGATAGACAACTGGGTCACTTATTGCACTATTATGCCTGAGCTCTTTATACCCTGGTGGAGATGCTAACCCCACAGTGTGGATGGCTCTTAGCCCCAGGGGTTACAACATTTGGGCCTGGGGTCTTTCCTCTATGCCTTTGGCCTCCTCCTCTCACCCAGGCCAAGGCCCCAGCAGGGTCTGCTCAAGGACCTCCTGCTTCACTTCCTCTGCCCAGGGACCTGTGGGTGGAAATGCCCAGAGGGGTGACAAGAGCTTCATCCCACATGGGTGACAGCAGAGACCTGCTCCCTGCTTCAGTGCATGCTCTGGCCCTGGCATTAGACAGTACCTTGAGGTCATTTTGGAAGAAATGCTGATAAAAGCCAGCATTTTGGGAAAAGCCCAAACCAGGCCGTCATTTTTTTCTGAGGATTTTCTGGTTGGATTTTTGATGACTTTGGCCATTTGTCTTACTTCTTGGTAGTTCAGTGCAGCAGTTGGATAGCAGTGCTGCACTATCTCCAGGGGTTCCAAGAAATTAATATTTGTCCCATGACAGCAGCATGTTTTTCTGTATCCCAGGAGCACCGCTGGAAATTTCTGTGATATCTCTTATGCTGCATCACAATTGGGCTTTAGATTTTTAGGAAGCAGATTTGTTTGACACAAATTTGTCACTGGCACCAGCACTTCATCTGTTTTCATATTGTTACTTTTGACGCAATTTTTGACTAAAAACCTAGGGAGCGTCACCAGTGACATGTGCTGGCAATAAAGGAGAGCTCCCCTGGGTCCCTGGTGCTTTCCTCTCTGCTCTCCCAAAGGTGCAGCTGCCAGACATGAAGCAGCAAGCAATGCACCCAAGGTATCAAAAGGGCTCAAGGTTCTCCTGGGTCAGCTGAATTCGAGAGGGGGTTTCAGATAAGCAGCTCTACAGTAAAACTGTGAAAGCAATCAAAAGAAAGGGAGGGGAGGGAACTGGCTGTTGTTATCCCTAGTGGCCATAAAATAGTAACAGTAAATAGAAATTTAAATTAGATGACTCCTCAAGATTACTACACAATAATTGGTCAAGGAGCCATATAACTTATAGAAATCTATTTTTTACCTTTCATCTCTATAAAATGTCTATTGATGCATCTACTCCTGTCTGGCAGGAGCACAGATTTTTTTATCTGTTAAGTCTCATGTCAGATACAAATGCTAATACCACTTGGGTGGTTTGTCTGTATGCGTTTGTTGTGCAGCACTGTTTTGGGGAAGACCACAAAGCCTCCAGGACACGATGTACTTCAGCAGCCAAACCTCCTTGGCCTACCTGAGTTTAAAGTACAATCTTCTCTTAAAACAACCCTGCAGCCAGCTGGGTGTAATTCAGCCCACAGCTTGTGCTGCCGTAATTCACAAAGATCAATTTGCAGAGCGGAAGCCTACAGCTAACCTATTTCAGGTGGTGGCTTCCTGAGGGGGGTTGGGTGACAAATACAAGCGGCCTAAAACAAATCAAAGGATAATGCTGTGCCATAGAACAATGTTAGGTGCCTTCTGTCTGCGGGAATCTAATACAACTAATAAGCAGCTAACACAACTGCCTGATTTGGCAGGAATTATTACCTGCTGAATAACTTAATAGATTTCTAGTCCCTATGTGTACAATTTTCACTAGTCCCCAAAGAAAAGCTATATAATGTTTGCCATGGTTGTTTGTAGAATTGTGATGCACCACAGGTGTACTTTGAACTTTGTAAACTGCACTAGATTATGTCCCATTATGCCTCTTGTGGGGCTGTAATTACTGTGAGCTCTCTGGGGCAGCAGCCACTGCTTGCGATGTGATTTTCCAAAGCAGGACCTTAACCTGCCTGGCCTCTCTTTGTCCCTGCAGTATTCCTGTTGATTAGCTGTAGGGCATGGGCATTGCTAAATCAGCCCAAATAACTCCTGGACAGTTTTGAAATATGTTTAGTGTTTTCATTCAGAGGTTTTCATGAGGGCTCTGCTTTTAAATAAAGAAGGATCTTGAAAAATGGTCTTGAAGAGATACGGACCTTTTTCAATAGTTTTTAAAAATAATATATTTAAATAAACAATGTGGTCACAGGTTTAATGATGTAGGTCGACTACCTTATAGGAAAATAATCCACTACTTTAGATTCTAGTTCCAGAGGAAGAAATAAATTCTAGCAGTTCATAGAAATAATAAGTCAAATTCTACAGGATGCCATATACATCCATCCCTATATTAAAGGAGGAATGGTGTGATATGGGTGTGCAATGAAGAAAAGGACCCAGTCATTGCACAAAGAGGGTCCCACTCACATTCATTAATAAATATTACTGCAGCAGCCAAATATTTGATTAAAAGGTTGTATAAAAATAAACATTGAGGAAACTAAGCCTGCACAGGTCTTTGGCTGTGGTGCCTGGGAACACTATAACCCTGAAACTGCAGAGTGCTGAGCAAGTGAAGGCTCTCTTAAGTGCCCACCTACGGGGCCACTTAAAATTAACAGCACAGCAGGAAAGCTCTTCAAAGGTCAGTCAGAATTAGATGTGGAGGCTTGCATTTGAGAGTCCTTGCGGAGCACAGGACTGACTATTGCATTTTTTTGGCAAAGGGGTTTTAGTTACAGTAACGCTTTACACATCCGGTAGTGCATTTTGTCTGAGAAGCTCGAGGAACTCTCCACGTAACGAATCACACCATATGTGCCCATATGATGGCACATATTAACCCTACATCTTGCATCCAACTACTCTGGCCAGGCTGTGATCTCTGTGACCCCAGGCTGCTCCGGAGTACAACCAGATACAGCCCAAACTGTGCTCATGCAAAATGGATACGCCTCGTGACCTGGGGATATTGCTTGTGAAATTTCTCCTTTAAAATATACCAGAAGTAGTCCTGAAAAATACTGCCTTGAAAAAACAAGCAAGCAAAAACTTTGATGGTCTAAGGGCAAAAATGAAGAAAATCAAAGAGCTGAAAAGAGTCTTTTAAAGTGTCATTTTCATTAATACTGCTACCATCATTGCTACAGCTATCTTAAAAAAAAAATACAAATCCATGTCCAATAGTTTTTGCAAGCGGGCAATGGAATGAAAATCCAAACAGCCGTTTAACGGTGAGGACGATCATTTTTTCTTGTGAAGAAAAGTGTGTTTTCTTGCTATGGACAAAAACTAGAAATTGCCTGACAAGACATCATTTCTGTAAGGATTTTTCATGCTGAAGATTCCCAAAACTGCAGAAAAGGGCTAACAATAGGAATGTTTTCAGTGGGAAACTAATGGAGCAGCATTGCCTTGATAAGGCAGGAGGTTATCTCTGCAGCAGCCCAGAGGAGGTGGATGGGTTCTGGTTGTGGCTGTGCCCAGATGCTGACACCCACAAGCAGATGGCTCACACTTACCCAGCTCGGGTGCATGATGCTCCCATCCTACCTGTCAGAAGCTGCAGGATCTCACAGACAAATTAACCTGGCTGTCAGGGAGGTTCTCCTGCTCTTCCATTCTTGCTGCTCTTCAGCAGTCCTTGCCATCTTCCTCCCTGATCCTGCCACTGTATCCATCCAGCGTTGGCACTGCCTGCCTCTATGCCTGGTGGGGCAGCAGAACCTGCAGCTATTTCAGAGAACAGCCCTGAGGCACGGTCATGTTTTGGTGACATCTACCAGTTTCTGCTTACACTTTATTTATTTATTGGGCATTCATGTTCTTGGACTACTTCTGTGTTATTGCTTTCCAAGCTTCAGTTTCTTCCCGAGTAAAAATCCCACATTTTGGATTATATTTCCTGTATACACGAGGTGGCCTTTTACCTCTCTCCTTTGGCTGCTATCTGTCTAACTTCATTATCCTCTCTGGACTTCTCAGCCTCTAAATTAGTCTCTTCTACAAATGTCATGAATCTGTCACTAACTCCCCTAGCCACATGGAGAGGTAATGTATTAATGCTGGTCCTAAGCAGTCCCTTTGGTGCCCTGATAACACTTTAGCCAGTATTATTGCATTAAATAAGAGACAATGAAACAACTCAGGGATGTCTGGCCCTCATGGGAACTCAGCAAGTGCTGGAGATATGATGAGAGCAGGAACTCTCTATGGGGCTGGACAGACAGGGCAGTGTATTGATGTAGCTCATCCTGCCAGTCCTTTTCCCTTTCTTAAATAGGTAACTGAGGTCTAAAACCCACACTCTGCTCAGAGGCCTGGAGCAGGGCACCCGGGAGTCACTGCCCTGGACTATGTGTGCAACATTGCTTCATGGAAGCCAGTGTGCAGTGGGCTGCCTCGCAGCTCTGCCCCCACTCTTGGGTAATGTTCCCTCCGAGCATCGCCACCAGAAGAGAATGCCAGCTTTTATTTGTGTCTTTAACTTCTAGGTCATTGTTTCTTGTTTTTCTTTGACCATTTCTAAAGATGCTTTCATTTATCCTAAGCTAAAATAACGGGAGCTCCTAGTGCCTCTTTAATTCCCTCAGAGGAGAATGCCAAATGTGTCCTGCCAGAGAGAAAGGGTGTGAAGGGGAGATTAGAGCACTAGGATGAGGTTAAGAGATGGGATATCTGAGAGGCATGGTGGAGTGGACTGTTCTTCCCTGCATCTGTTAATTGACTGCATTTCAAAAGCAGTTGAGCTAGAGGAGAAACCTTGAGTCTAAACAATAGTAATAATAAAAACCCCCCAATTCAACAAGGAACACAGATCATAGGAGTGTGAGTAAAATGTAAAGCCTTTTTGCCAGATGCACTGCAGAGCCTCAGTGTATCCTGGAGAATTTAATAAATCTAATGAAGCTTTCACACCTTCGGGAACAGGGCTTAAGCTGCTGGGCTTCCTATCCATCTTGGGATCAATAGCACGGTTACGTAAAAATCACCTGCAAATAAAGAACACAGAGCTGGTAGTGCAGCTCATCTCTCACAGAGGAAACAGAATAATAATAAAAAAGCCTAACCCAGCAATTTTCAAACCCGCAGCGTCATCTGCAGCGGTGCTTTTCCTATGATGACCCAACAATAAACCAGGAAAATAATTGTGGTGGTGCCGGCAATTCCACATGTGGTAGGACCCTCTACTGGCACATAAAAAAAATGAGTGTGTATGAAACACAAAGGCAGTTTGCAAACTCCACCCTTCTCCCTTCTCACCTCCCACTCGCTGCAGCCTGCCCATCCTCCAGTCCTCTCTGTGCAATAGCTTATGGGGCTGCCTTGGAAACTGGCTCCTGAAATTGCTTAAATGGAGAGTAATCCTTGCTCTCTCATTTCAGGGAAATGGGGATCAGAGCTCTCCAGGCCTTATACCTGGTGACCACCTGCCCTGGGAAGCCCAGGGCTTAGCTCATGTTCAGGGCCGAGATTTGGCTCACAAATGATGTTCACCCAGTCCTAGGCATGCTTGCAAAAAGGTGCCTAGTTTGCTAAGGTGTTTGCATGGTGGACTCACCCAGGCCCTGGCTTTCAGGCTCAGCTGCTTTTCCTTGGGGCCTCAAGCCTACCCACCTGCTCAGGCATAGCTGGCAGCTACAGCCCCACATCCAGTGGGGTAGGCCATTAAGTTGTTGGACCATGGAAAGCCTCTGAGATGGGATGTGGCAGTGGAGGGATTACTAATGGGTGCTTAGGGACAAGCTTTCTCCTGCCTGACCATCTTCCTGTTGGCACCTCAACTTTGGCAGCTGTGGCTCAAGGCTGAAGAGCAAGATCTGAATCAAGTCACCAAGCTTGGTAAAGCTGGCAGGGAAGGGAGAGACATGGGCTTGTGTTTGTTGTTACCTGTGTAGGTGCTAGATGTGATCCTTAGGGTGAAATGTCCACAAGCATGGGCAACAAATGTGGGGTACACAAATGTTCAGCTCTTATTGAGGTAGAACTCATCCTTCCATTCCAGCCCAAACACAAAAATAATTCAGATTAATTAACTAATGACAAAGATACCTTACAGCACAAATTATTTTGTTTCCTGTGACTGTGAAATTGCTTTTCATTCTCTCACACTGTGCAGTGTGGCCCTGACAGTGGGTTAATGCTAACATAATGGAGTGGGAAGAGTCTTGCCTTAGGAAAGCAAATTTAATTTTTGCTTTTGCCTTTTCAGGGTTGAGAGAGCTATAAATTTACTCATCTCTAAGAGGTCACCACATGGCAATGCTCTGCCTTCTGCTGAAAAGAAAAAATAAAAGTTATGTTCTAGAGAGTAGAAAGTAAGGGAGGTGACTGTAGTAGTTAAATACATCATGCATGCCTGGGTTATCTGCTTGATGTGAAGCTGTGTGATGTTCAGAATTGAAATCAGAAGACCCTGGTAAGGGAGAAATCAGCAGAAGAAAGGAGAGCAAAGCAGAGGACAGGAGTGGTTTGCTTCAAGGGGCAGGTAACTATGGGGAGAACATCAGAAAGGATGCAGGGACCTCCCTCTAGGCCACTTGATTCTCTCCTCTGGGCTGGCAGCCCCAGTGAAAGGGGATGTTAAGCTTCAGCCTCGCTGGTGTTGAGGAACAGGGAGGGAGAGCTGGCTGTCCGCTTGCTTGCATGGGCTTTCAGGGAAGCAAGTATGTTTCAGGAATGACAGTTCTGTGACTCCCAACCAGTGGTAAGATCTATCTATCTGGGCTGTGGAGGGTGTAGACAGCTCAAAAAGGAGATGGAAGTGTGACAGAGGGCCCTGCTCAGAGACCTAGGAGGCCTCACTCTTTTCTCTGCATGCTTTACACCTCAGAGGGAAGTAAGATCCTCATGCTCTCTGCTCGAGTAATAATCTTCTGTTGCTTAGGAGATTGTAGTGAGGCTGGTGCTGGTCTCTTCTCCCAGGTAACTAACAAAAGGACAAGAGGTAATGGCCTCAAGTTGTGCCAGGGGAGGTTTAGATTGGATATCAGGAAGAAGTTCTTCACTGAAAGAGTGATTAGACATTGGAACAGGCTGCCCAGGGAGGTGGTGGAGTCACCATCCCTGGAGGTTTTCAACAAACGGGTACATGTGGTGCTTCAAGACATGGGGTTAGGGAGATATTTGAAGGTTGGACTAGGTGATCCTGGAGGTCTTTTCCAACCTGAGTGATTCCATGATTCTACGCTTTAATCATCTCTCAGGTCCTGAATCTCCACAGAAAAAGAGTTTATATGTAAGAAATTGGCCTTTTTGTGTTAATATCAGCTTTGTTTCAGCTTGCTATCTGCAAAACCTGTCCTTTATGAATTATGTCTATCTGGAACTGGAGTATGGGAAATTAAACATATCATTGATACAGGCTAAAATTTTATGGACCATCAGGGTCCCTTGGTGTGTAGGGCTGCACACCTAATGTTGTCAGTGAAGTGGCTGTTCACAGAAGGAAATGGGGCTTAGCCATCACTCCCTCTGCCGGGCTGAATCTGTCTGCAGGAAGGATCTTAAGACATACAGATTTAAAGATAATTTTTTCCTCCTCCTTTTTTTTCTTTGGCTTTGCTTTTCAGTCTGGCTCCAAAGCTAGAACATCTATAGCTTGTCACACCATACAGGGAGAGCTTGTAGGAGACTAATGACCGAAAAGCACAAGATCTGCTGGTAACTGCTCAATAACAGTGCGTTTCAAAATGCTTCTCTGACACTTTCATTTTTTATTTATAGAATGCTGAGTACATGCAAATAGAGTGTCTTTAGGATTGTATGCCGAGCCCTGGGGCATTCACAGATACCAGCTATAAATCTGGAATAAGGCAACACATACTGACTGTGATATCATTACTGTTATAATATACATAATATGTTTGCTCTTTTAATTCTTCTCACTCAAGATACTGCAGATTTCTACTGCTCAGTCCAGTACAGGCACCCTTGAACACATTCCGTCTCTCAAACTGTCAGGTCAGCCCCAAGCTGCTTCTATCCCCTTTAAGCCAGTGGAAATTAAGGCTCAAGTTATCAAACGTACACAGTCACCTAACCCATGTTAATAGCAGGTGGTGGCAGCAAGAATTATTTGGTCAATTGACATCAAAATCTTGCCAGCAAAATAAATTAAAATTGGCCTAAATAAATTAATTGGCCAAGCTGAAAGATTTTGCCTGAGAATTGTGACAGGCAAAGTCATCACTTGGATCTGTAATTTGTATCCCCACATGACTGTGAAATGATGTTAAGATAGAAAATGTGCATTTCTGGGAACTTTGCTCCCATATTACTGTCCAGCAGACTGGGGCAGCAGACATGTGCAAGGTAGCCAGTCAGGTCAGATGCTTCAACCCAGGTATCTGGTGCCATTTGAGATGCACCCCAGCACCCTGCTATGCTTTCTGTTGAGTGGGTATCCATGGATCCTGTGCCACATTTGCCTTGAGGATGTCTCAGATGCCCTCAAATCATCCCTCAGCTGGCATTAGCCCTTCAGGTAGCTGAAGCGAGGCCTTGATGTTATTACTGCATGGAGTAGCTTCCTAAGATGACGAGACACCAGTGCATCACATGCTGAATCTCTTCAGACTAAAAAAAGAGCAGTGAATTTCTGGCAGAACTGAAGAATGCAGGTCCAAGCCGCTCTGCAACACCTTCCCAGAATGCTCCCTGTTTGACATTGCTCTGGCTGTGCAACACTGGGTGTTGGCCCAGCACTTTGTGCTTAGCCCCTCTCCATCACCAAACCATCCTGCTGTGAGCCAGGGAGGTGTTAAACCTGCCTCTGCCCCTCACCTTGAGGGAGAAAACAGGAGAAGCACCATTTGAAAATGAAAGGGCACAGAAGGTTACTGTCTTTCTTGATATAAGCTGTGCATTATTAAAGGCCTAAGTCATGTTTATCCCAGGGCTCTTTGCTGGAGCTGCAACATGGGTAGAGATGGAAATAAGCACACAAGAAACTCTTCCCTGAGGCAGCCCCGGGGCTGTGCATCATCTCCTCAGTCAGCCTGTGCCCCAGGTCTGGCAAGATGTTGAATTTCTCTAGTGCTTTCCATGCAAGCCTTGAAAAACCTTTTTTTGAGACTCACAAACAAACCCACGGAGGGAAAGAAGCCCCCTTCATTTTCCAGTGCTGTGCAGCAGACATGTTTGAGGAGCAGGGAAGGCAGTAGGGGGGAAACACTGGGGCAAAGCACCTTCACCACTGTCTGCTCACTCAGCCATCTTCAGCAGTTTTCAACAGCCAAAAGCATTTCTTCATGTGACCTCTGAATACTTAGAGATATACCCTTAGGTAGGAAGAAGTTGACATCTGTGTACCAGCTACCCTCCCTCATCTTTGCTGTACTCTAGACCTTGTAAAATGGTTTGGAAAGCATAACCAAGGAGAGAAGGGGAAGATATTTACCCTTTTCGAGTGTAGATACCTGTCCACTGCTCTGAGTTAGGCAGAGTGTCCTGAGGCTCTGGGGCTTTTAGTTGGAGGCACATTTTGGAGCTAGGACCCTCTAGGTGATCGTTCAGAGTATCTCATTTGGTTTTACCTTGGAAGTGAACACCTGCCTAGAAACCTACAGGAAGCACAAGCACAAATGTGTATTTAATGATAAACCACAATTAAGACAGTATGCCCTAGAGCCCATCCAAAATGTTCCATCTGAGTCAATGGCAATGTGGGGCTCAAGGGCAGCAAAATGAGACCATAAATGAAGCAACTGAGCTGTGCCTACAGTTGGTGAGCATAGTCTGGGCCCACTGGAAGTACCAGATAGTTGGACTTTGCTTATCCTTCCCTCTTGTAGACAAAACTACATCAATATCCTCCTCTTTGACTCATGCTAAAAGCATGGACATAGACAGTTCCTGCAGTCCAGCTGCTTCTCGTAAACTTTCCAAGCCAAGGGTTACTTGTTCCTGTGTCTGAATCCCTATTTAAAGTGCAATGTTTTCTGCTTACTTCTATTTCTCCAAATCTCAGCATGCTATGTGAAAGGAATCAGTTTACTAATCTATAACTGAGATCTAGAGAGTGAATTAAATGTGCTGTGTACTGCTTGGTGATCTTGCTAAAAGAAAAAGCAGAAAACCAGAGAGAATAAAGAATGATCAAGATTGGTATTGTAAACAATTCACATTTTGAGGCCCTTTAAAATGGAAGAGAACGTTTGTTAATAAAAGAAACGAGAAAACCCAAATCCCTTAAAACAATTATGTGAATCAGCAGCAAAGGCTCAGATTAGTCATATGTCACACTGAAATTTCTAGTAACTTTTAAAATCCTCAGTGTGGAGCCACAAATGGGTTTACTAGCACCTACAGCAGCTTCCAAAATGTAAAAGGTGGTGAGCATGCACAGAAGCAGAAGAATAAATGGGAGCTAGACAAGAGAAAGCATGGAGCATTTGGAGGGACAGCTGGAGGGGTCACATTCAAAAACAGAACAGGGAGAAACTCTAAGTTCATCAGTTCAGCAGAACTGGTGGAAAATTGAAATTTCCATCCAAAATGGAAATAATATTTTCATGGAAAATCTGAACTGGATTTAAAAACCCCCAAATAAAAATGAAGTAGAACTTCCTGCATGAACATGTCAAATTATTGATCTGATCATTGCATCCAAAGGGAAATCACAGCAAATCGGTGCCTCTGCAACGTAGCTACAACTTTACAGACCTGTTTTCTCCTCACTATAGCCATCTTACCCCATCCCAGGGAGCTCCCTGAGTTTTGCCCTGGTTAGCTACAAACAAACAAGCTGCCCCAAAACACAGTGCTAGGGCACTGGGGCACTCCCTGGGCTTTCTGCCAGAGCTTCGCTTAATGCCACTTTTTTGCTTTTCTGATACTCAAAATGTGCATTTCTTGTAACCACTGCTCTTCTGGCAGCAAAGAGAGCTAATTTCTATAGCTGCAAAATGAAAAATATGTTCTAAAATTGGGAAGGCAGAAATATAATGGCTACACCTCTCAAGCTGACAGGATGACCTACAGGTGGAGTAATTTGAATTAAAAATAAATTCCAGTAAGTACAAGACAGATGAAGACTCCTTGTCTGTGAAAAAGAATAAAACCAGAAATAAATTTCCAAACTGTTAAAAAAAAAAAAGTTTCACTGGTATTTGAAAGACTAAAATTGTTCTGACTTTTGTTGCAAAGTGATAGGGAAAAGAAAAATATATTATCCATCAGCCCACATGTTTCTAGACACAGACATTAAGTTTGCTACACAGGTATCTTACAGAAAGGCTGACCTGACTTTCAGTGCTCCCCTGTGCCGTTTCACACTCAGTGCTCCAGGGGAGGTGTTTCATCGAGCATTAAAGCTGCTGCTCTCCATTGCTTTGGCTCCATTAGCAAATAAAACAGTAAAATTATTACAGATGTGTGGTTAGAGGGGGAAGGAAGGAAAGAGAGAAAGTTAAAATCTGTTAATACTGTACAGTACTTTAGACCATCTGCTGTAGAATTGCTTGCTGCTCTGAGGGCTGAGCTGGCTCTATCGTGTATCCTCCAGCGCTGTACCAGTGCTTTCCCTGCATGATGGGACTGATGGACCCTGAGCCCACTGTGCTGTGTCACTTGGTAATCACACTGGTCTGCAAAGAGGCAATGAAGAAAACTTGGCATTTGATGAGAGTGGCTCCAATATTAAGTTTGCCTCCAAAAAACTAACTCCTAAAGTACTAACTCCCTCCCCTTCTAGAAGGCCAAGTGAGGGTCTGCTGGTATCTTTAGTTATAAAAACCTAAATATTAAGTCAGGCTTTGTTTATTGTTGATGTCTCTGCATCACAAAGAATCACATAGAAGGGACCTCTGGAGAAGAGTGTACGTGGCCAGAAACCAGCCACTGCTGCCCATTTTCATACTTGCTGATATCTGCTTCTCTGCCAACCACTTGGCTCTGCACACACACAATCCTTTATTTGCCAAATTATAAGATATGGCAGGTCCCTGAGTAATGGCTGACCTAACCTGAGACAACACGAGAAACAAGGAGCTGTAGAGAGCTTCCTACAGAGGCTTTCCAGATTATTTCAGTGATAGAAAGATGCTGTCCTTTTATTTCCCCAAGGAAGCCCTGTAGGCTCTGCCTTGCACTCCCATTTACAGGAGCTGCCTTCTGTTTAGAATGGCAACAGTGTCTTTCTGGCACTTGTTTTATTTTTATTATTTATTTTGGCTCTGATTTCTAATTCTGCAGTTGCGGATCCTGTAAAACATAGAAGCTAATTCACATTATTCACTCCCAACTCAAGGAATGCAGAAAGGTGAATCCTAGGAGGGATTTCACAAGGCACATTGTGAAAATACAAACATATCTTTCATTGTAACACCACTTTCCTTAATTCCCCCAGAGACAATCAAAATTCCATTGAATTATACAAACCACAGAAGGATTGTGTGCATCCCCAGAGACATCAGGGCACAGAACCCACAATTCCTCTTCTATACAGTTGAAGTCCAGAAGGTCAGGCTTGTAGCCATGGCCATCATCAGGCCTGCAAATTCCACATCTCCAGGTGCAGCAGGCAGGATTGCACAAGGCGGTGAGGGTGAAGCAGAGAGCAACGGTTTCATTACCACCCCTCTGCCAGCCCCCAGTGAGGTGCTGGGGCCTGAGTTGTGGGCCCCAGGTTGGAGTTGACCTGTGGATGAGTCACAACCCAGCAGAATGTTTTGTTGTTTCTGTTGGCTTCATGTTTCAGAGGCAGAACCTGGCCCACCTGTGTCTCTGTGGCTCTGCCCTCACCCAGGTGGTTGTGGTTGTGGTGATGTGTGAGGCCAGGATTATATTAACCAGGAGCTGATCAGATGGAAGAGCTTCTTGTTGGGTG
>JAVSBS010019410.1:0-17192 GCA_033124195.1 Coracias cyanogaster
GGCCACCAGAAGGTCTCCCTGGAGCCTTCTCTTCTCCAGGCTGAACAAGCCCACCTCTCCCAGCCTGGCCTCCCAGCGGAGCTTCCACCCTCCCATGATTGCTGGGGCCTCCTCTGGCCCCGCTCCACCAGGTCCACGTCTCTGCTGTGCTGAGGACTCCAGAGCTGGACACAGTCATGCTGGGTATGTTCCATCAGATCATGCTCTGAATGCTGTTGGATGCACGGAGAGAGAAGGTTCCTGTGAAGGTTGTGAGGAGCAACGTGACAGAGAGAGTCACTGGGGAGCTGGGATGGTGCAGAGCAAGGAAAAGGCAGCAGAGGGTGCAGGATGGGTCTGAGATGAGCTGGTGACATGAAGTGGTGGTGTGGCCATCAACGTAACCTGTCTCTTGTCTTCCGGAACAGGACCCATCAGCCCCTGACCTCACTCCTGTTGATCTGTGCTTGCAAAAACGTTGTGGAGCCTCCATCCTTGAGATGTTCAAAAGCCATCTGGATGTGGTCCTGGGAAGTTGGCCCTGGGTGGCCCTGCTCGAGCAGCGGTGTTGGACCAGATGATGTCCAGATGTTCCTTCCAACCTCAACCAGTCCGTGGACTTCACTGGAGGATGTAGAGCTGAGGTTTGTGATCCCTGAGGTTGTAGGAAAGTGGAACAACCTCTGTCCAGCCCTTGTATGGTGATCCTCATTGTTGCTGGTCTGCTCTGGTGTTCACCTTGGGCTGCTGTTCTTTGGGATGCAGCCATCAGTTTGTTGGTGTTTGTCAAGGCTCTCGCTGTGGTGAGACGTGTGGTGGTGATGATAACTGGCCGTTTTGGTAGCTCCATGAACATCTGGAAATCTCCAGGAAATGATCCCAGGTTTTAGAATCATAGAATCATAGGATGGTTTGGCTTGGAAGGGACCTCAAAGAACATCTCCTTCCAACCCCCTTGCCATGGCAGAGACACCTCCCACTCGATCAGGTTGCTCCAAACCCCATCCAACCTGGCCTTGAACACCTCCAGGGATGGAGCAGCCAAAACATCCCTGTTCCTTGCTTGAAACTTGACCGCTCTCACTTTTGGTGCTTATCTACAGAGTTCTTCACTCTTTAGTCGGCACCTTGGGCTGAACTAGGAGATGCACTGAGACCGGGCAGTCGCTTTTCTCTTCCAGCTCAAGCAGAGTGGCCTCTGCCAAGCCCGGCCCACACCGACGCGCAAGGCCGGGCTCTTAACCGTCTGGTGGAGCTGGCCGTCGGTCTGCAACGTGTCTCCTGCCACGCTGGCACAACCCCCTCGCTCACGTCTGAGTGGGCAAAGTCCTGTGGTGCCTCTCCATGTTCAGTCAAGGGTCCTCCAAAGCAAAGTGGCAGATGGTGGCACCTCGGCGCCAGGCAGTGAGATTGGCGACTTGGTGGTGACTTCACAACACGGAGTGGTTTGCCCAGAGCTACAAGCTTGGCTTCAATTCTTTTCTTTTTAATTATTTTTCTGCTGGATCCTACACTACAGTTAACACGGTGTCTTCACAGCAGAAAATAAAGCCCCTGGAGGCTCTTCACGAGTGCAAATCAACTTCTCAACCTTACATTGGCTTAACTCAAGTGAGGAACAGAGAAGCTGTGGATGCTCCATCCCTGGAGGTGTTCAAGGCCAGGCTGGATGGGTTTTGGAGCAACCTGATCTAGTGGGAGGTGTCCCTGCCATGGCAGGGGGTTGGAACAAGATGAGCTTTAAGTTCCTCTCCAACCCAAACCAGTCTGCGAGTCTAACATAATTCCAGGGAGATTTCCAGATGCTTCTGGAGAGGTTATGGGGACCTGGATCACTCAACCTTGCTGCTGTCTGCTCTGCAAAATCACTTTTCTCTCCTACCCTCGCAATAAAGAAGTTAAGGTTAACTTCCTGACTTTCTGAACCTGCTTTGCCAAGTGGTTTTAGGTTTTATTCCTTCTTTTTCCAGCTGGCTGCCCCTTCCGGTCCGATAAACACGGCTGTAAATTAGATCTCCTGAGTGCGCCGGTTTTAGGTGCTCTTTAACCTTTTTCTGCCTGAAATTGCAGAGGAGCCTCTTTATTTTCACCACGTGCACAGCGGCCGTGTGGGGACAAAGGCAGGAAAGGGGAAAAACACTTGGAAACGGAAAATAAATGGGAAAAAGGAGGAGAAAGGAGCGACGAGTGCCCTGGTGGTGAGGGAATGTGCGTGAAAGGATCATCCCTGAGCTGGGCAGGGCCTGGACCGGAGTTCCGACTGCTGCTGGATAACCAGGGGGGATTCCCGATATCCAAGGGATAACCCTGCAGAGATTCCTGATGTTGGATTGCTCCCTCCACCATCCAAGCACGTCCTTCAGCGGAAGGAAGAAGCTGATTTAAAGTCCGAGGGTGTTGTTTGGTTGGTCATGGCTGGGTCGAACCCGTGCTCGCGCTGTAGGGGTAGATCGGCTCTTGGGAGGCTTGTGGAGCTCATAGAATCATAGAAGGGGTCGGGTTGGAAGGGACCTCAAAGATCATCTCATTCCAACCCCCTGCCATGGGCAGGGACACCTTCCACTAGACCACGTTGCTCAAGGCCCCATCCAACCTGGTCTTGAACACCTCCAGGGATGAAGCATCCACAGCTTCCCTGGGCAACCTGGGCCAGGGTCTCACCACCCTCAGAGTGAAGAATTTCCTCCTAATTTCCAGCCTAAATCTCCCCTCTTCCAGTTTGAACCCATCACCCCTTGTCCTATCACTACAAGCTCTTGAAGAAGTCCCTCTTCAGCTTTCTTGTAGGCACCCTTCAGATACTGGAAGGTTACAAGAAGGTCTCTCTGGAGCTTTCTCTTTTCCAGGCTGATCAAGCCCAACTCTCTCAGCCTGGCCTCATAGGAGAGATGGTCCAGCCCTCGGATCATCTTTGTAGCCCTCCCCTGCCCCTCTCCAACAGGTCCATGTCCTTCTTGTGCTGGGGGCTCCAGAGCTGGACACAGAGCTCCGGGTGGGGTCCCACCAGAGCAGAGCTGAGGGGCAGAATCACCTCTCTTGACCTACTGGACACTCTGCTTTGGATGCAGCCCAGGACACGGTTGGTTTCTGGGCTGCACTCGCCCATTGCTGGCTCATGTTGAGCTTTCCATCAACCAGCACCCCCAGGTCTTTCTCCTCAGGGCCGCTCTCCATCCACCCCTTGCCCAGCCTGCATTTGTGCCTGGGATTGCCCCAACCCAGGGGCAGGACCTAACGGTCGGGTGAAGGATTTTCTCACGGCCAATAGGAACCCAAAGTTCGAAGGCAGCACTCGGCCGTGCCAACGTTGTTGGAGACTTCATCCCGTTATTCCTCCTGCTCTGGGGCACTGGACCCACGTTTATCTCCACTGGATCCGCAGCTTTCTCATGAGCCTCACCCACCTCCAACACGCTCGGGAACGAAGCAGCGTCAGGCTTGAGTGTTGGGGACGCATAAACCAGGAATGCGGAGAAAGCTCCGGCTTCTCCACCACCCCCCGCGACGCAGCTGGCGCTGGAGCTCCGAGGAGCGCTGACCTACTTTCCCCTCCGCTGGCGGATCCTGAGCAGCTGCTGCAGCAGAAGCACTCGTGGGTGACATGACTGATTTGCTGCTGAGATGTAAAAAAACGGTTGGGAACAGGGCTTCTGTCGCTCCACTGGCATTTCTACAGCCCGATGCGGATTGTGGGGTGGGGTTCCCCCCCGCTCCCAGCCTGTCTTTAAGCCACTTTCTCTAAATCTCTCATTTTCCAACTTTTTAGTGCCACAAGCAAACACAGTCGGAGCCGTGAGGGGCGAGCGGCCCCTTCCCCTCCCTGGTGAACGCACCGAAAGCAAAGCAGGTGCTTCAGTGCAAGACCAGGAAGCCCAGCTGAGGTCCTCAAGGGAAGTACCAGCCCACCGCAGCCTTGCCCCATGACCTTGGGCGAGATGATTCTCTCCGCAGCTCCCGGCCCGGGGACAGGAGGGCAGCAGCCGTGGTGCAGGTGTGGTAGGTCCAAGCTTGGCATCCGTTTGGGAAGAGCACGGTCTTCACATCTCCAGGATGATGCTTTAAGGCAGGTTGGATCTTGAGGGCTGCTGAAATGCAGGGTGAGTGGTTGCACGGCGGTGGGGACCTTTCTAACTGGTTTGGCAGGGATCTGTAGGGTTGTGGAAGGAGAGGAGGTTGCTCAGAGTTTGCCATTAGGCTCCTTGGACCATAAAACAATTGGCAAAGGTGTCTTTATGGAGATCTGCAAGGGATGGCCTGTGCCTCTCTGTCTCCTTGTCAGTGTGACGCGTCTTCATCGGGCAGCTGGTTCCCGTAGCCTGGTGTGAAGCCTTCGTGTGCTGCTCTCCTCGGTGGGTTCCCTGTCTCAAGGTGAGGAGGTCAAAGGGTTGGGCTTGGTACCTGCTGCTTGTTCTTCATCTTGCCGTTTGCTGGCTCTCCCTGTTCCTTCCCTCTCAAGCACATGCTTTCCCTTTTAATTACACGGACTAAATGTAATAATTAGTGTTTAATATAAACAGCACAAGCGTGGACCTGGAATACCAATGAGGGTGGAGGTTGGTCTCTTGGATTGCACTGTTTGGTGGCCACACGCTATCCTGGTTTCCTCCTGCTGGTGGGGGCCGAAAGAAACACTGGTCCCTGCTCCCGGTGCGACATGTAGGATTTGCCTGGTTTTCAGGATCTGGCTGGTGGCAAGTCTTCTGCTGATGGGTGGTGAACTCCTCCATCAGTTCGTGACCTCTAGGTGTTAGTATGTACCTCTCCAGTAAAGATCTGCTTACTCTTATCATAGCATTGTTTCGGTTAGAAAAGACCTAAAAGATCATGGAGTCCAACCACTAACCCAGCACTAAGTCCACCACTAAGCACCGTGTCTACATGTCTTTTAAATACCTTCAGGGTTCCACCACCGCCCTGGGCAGCCTGGGCCAGGCCTTGACAACCCTTGTGGGGAAGAAATTGTTCCTTATGTCCAACCTCAACCTCCCCTGGTGCAACTTGAGGCCGGTTCCTCTTATCCCATCACTTGGGGACAAGAGATCTCACCCCCACCTGGCTCCAACCTTGTTTCAGAGAGTTGTGCAGAGCCAGAAGGTCTCCCCTGAGCCTCCTTTGCTCCAGGCCCCCAGATCCCTCAGCCGCTCCTCACAACGCTTGTGCTCCAGACCCTTCCCCAGCTTCATTGCCCTTCTCTGGACACTCTCCAGCCCCTCAAGGTCCTTCTTGGAGTGAGGGGCCCAAAACTCATGCCTGCTGTGGCGTGGCCGTAACATACAGGAGGTGTCAGAGCTGTCCTCTGGGTAGGAGGATAAGCTGCTTTGATGATCTGGGTAGTCTTCTCCTAGTCTCACCAGGAGGGGTTCCACCTGGGCTGTCGCATCCTGTGTGGTGGGCAGTGGCCAGGTCCAGCTGTTCTTCAGTTTTCCTGTGTCGCTTGTAATAATTCTGGGTAAATAAACCTTCTTTACTTGGCCTTATCTTGGAATTTTAATTTTCTTGGTGACGCAGCTTCTGACCTTAAGGTCTGATGCTACTAATTGAGTGTCTCCAACGCTGTAGCTCTTTAGGTGGGCTCTTGCTCTTGCCAAAGCCCTTGGGTTAAACACGTTCCTGAGTTCCTCCTGCCTTCTTGCTCCCTCTACCAAGCAAAGCCATGTTCCAGACAAGGAGACAATGCTAATTTCCGAGTCTCGGGTTGCTTTTTTTCCTAAAAAAACCCCGGAAAAAGTAAAATGAATCATTCCGTACGTGAAACAACAGTGTCATTTAGAGAAGAATTTGTGCTGACGGTGCCAGGAGGCCCCATCAGTTGTCAGCCACAGATGCCGTCCCGTTCATGCCCTTCCAACGAGCGCTGTCATTTATCCTCATTAAGCGGAGCTGGCCGTCACTGTCCAGATCCTGCAGGACACTTACCCTTCCCAATGAGACTGGGAGTTGTCTTGGGCTCTCGTGAGTGCCCATCCTCACCTTCAAGGGTGAGCATTGGCTTGTAAGCTGTGCTGGAAGTCTTTGTGCTCTGAGATCCAGTGAGAAGAAGCATTTTTGTGCGGTCGTGGCTCTAAAAACGTCAAGAATTGGAGGTACCCAAAGCTCTCCTCTTGCTGTGGGGTGAGGGTTGCTGTTGGGTCTTGTTCCAGCTGGACTTCAGAGCTGGTGCAATTGAACCCCGTCCTCTCATGAAGGCCACTGGATGCCTTCTCAACTTACTTTTGGACTTAGAAAAATTAAGAAGAGCCTCCTCAAGAGGTTTTGAAGTTTTTTGGATGCCTATAACAAGGTTTTCTTGCAAAGGTGGAGCTGACAAAACCAGCTGCAAGATGAACCATGAGATGGCTTCGAGGCTGCAATAAATTGACAGAGGACATGTGGATGAGCAGCTCCTGGGGCTTGGGGAGGACTGCTGGAAGTGTGTGTTGATGCTGGGCTGTGTCTCTTCCAGGAGGTGAACAGCCAGGAGACCAACCCCACCAGCGTGGCCTGTCCCGCTTTCCAAAAGCCCATGGGGAACAGGATGGTTTTACCCAAGTTTAGGGCGCGTTGTAGGTGGTTTCGCCCAAGTTTAGGGCGTGTTGTAGGTCACTGCTGAGAACAATGTGTAGCAACCTTGAGAAACGTCTCAGTGTGCACGTGAGTCACGCAGCGTTTGCAGCGGCGGGAGCTGCCTGGTAGTGGCAGCTCCTACGTGCACGACTCGCAGCTCTGTGAATATTCAGTTGCCATGGATCTGGAGTTGCTTATTATAGCAGCTACCGGTGGAGCAGGTAATGGGCTCCTCACCACCAACAGCTCCACGTGTTGGCTGATCGCTGGGGGCCGGCGGTGGTGGGCGGCCGGCAGAAAGGAGAGCGAGAGTTGCCAAAGCACGAGTGGTTCAAGAGCAGCCCTGAGGAGAAAGACCTGGGGGTGCTGGTTGATGGAAAGCTCAACATGAGCCAGCAATGGGCGAGTGCAGCCCAGAAACCAACCGTGTCCTGGGCTGCATCCAAAGCAGAGTGTCCAGTAGGTCAAGAGAGGTGATTCTGCCCCTCAGCTCTGCTCTGGTGGGACCCCACCTGGAGCTCTGCGTCCAGCTCTGGAGCCCCCAGCACAAGAAGGACATGGACCTGTTGGAGAGGGGCCAGAGGAGGGCCTTGAAGATGATCCGAGGGCTGGACCATCTCTCCTATGAGGCCAGGCTGAGAGAGTTGGGGTTGTCCAGCCTGGAGAAGAGAAGGCTCCAGGGAGACCTCCTTGTGGCCTTCCAGTATCTGAAGGGGGCCTCCAAGAAAGCTGGGGAGGGACTTCTTGCAAAGGCCTGTAGTGATAGGATGAGGGGTGACGGGTTCCGACTGGAGGAGGGGAGATTTAGACTGGAAATTAGAAGGGAATATTTCATGGTGGGGGTGGTGAGACCCTGGCCCAGGTTGCCCAGGGGAGTTTGTGGGTGCTCCATCCCTGGAGGTGTTCAAGGCCAGGCTGGATGGAGCTTTGAGCAACGTGGTGTAGTGGGAGGTGTCCCTGCCATGGCAGGGGGTTGGAATGAGATGATCTTTGAGGTCCCTTCCAACCCAACCCCTTCTATGATTCTATGACCCATAGCTCGTGGTGTCTCCTTGTTGGGGATGTGCACTGAATTGCACTGGGACCTTTCTGCACGCCAGGCTTCCTTCTAAAAGCAGCTGCCCCAAACCTTGCCTGTGCTGCCACCTTTCCTCTCCTGACTGCTCAGATGTCAGCATCGCAGGGTCTGCACGCGAAAAACACCGTCATTAAACCCCAACTGATCTTGCCACGCTTTGGTTGCCCAACTGATCTTGCCACCCTTTGGTTGCCCAACTGATCTTGCCACCCTTTGGTTGCCCAACTGATCTTGCCACCCTTTGGTTGCCCAACACGCTGCCGGTCCCTGCTCTCCGGAGAGGTGAGGAGCAGATCCAGACAAATACAGATGACATTCAGTAACCGAGCGCCCGCTGGTGATGTTTCCTCAAGGCAGCAAGGAGCCACAAACCAGTTGATGCTCTGCAAAAGATGGAAGAGTCAAGTGGAAGAGGGTTGGTGGGACCATCCCGCTTCTTCAGGGCTTTAAGTGGCCTTAGTTCCCTTCCCCAGAAGGAGAAGATGCTCCTGTCGGTTGGTCACTGGACCGCATGAGATTTACGGAGTTGGCTGCGGGAGTGGAAAGCTGCCCTCGGAACCGTTTCTTCTGCTTTCAGTGCTAATGTGTTTGTTTTAAATCTGGTTTTAAATCTGCTCTGGAGAATTCCGGCAAGTTCTGTGCATATTTATGTGGAACTCTGATCACGCTTGAAACGTCTTTAGTGCAACCTCCCGACAAATTAATGAAATGCTTCTCTAAATTTCTGGCGGGGTTCTAACAGCCTTTTTATTGTTCTTTCTAAGATTCAGATTAAAATCATCTTTAATGTAGAGAATCTATTGTAAACAATAATAAACACCCACAGGGTTAGAGGGAAGAAAAGAAAAAGGGATTAAATCGCTTTCTCTGTGCTTCTCAGAACCAACTTCAGAGCTACCAGGCTTGTGGAGAAGCTGCTGTGGTGGATTCCGTTTGGGGTTAGGGTCAAATGAGGGTTCTGAGGATGTTCCTCCTCTTCCACCTGGGGAGGAACAACCCTGGACAACAGGGTTGCTTGGGGCAACCTGGTGGAAAGCAGCTTTGGAGGAAAGGAGCTGGTGGACACCAAGGTGACCATGAGCCACTGACGTGCCCTTGCTGCGGAGAAGGATGAACAATGTCCTGGGCTATATTGGAAGTGTTGCCAGCAGGTTGAAGTGGTCCTTTCCCTCTGCCCAACGCTGGTAAGGCCAGTGCTGAGGTTGTGGACTCTCCATCCTTGGAGACATTCCAAAGCTCTGGATGTGGTCCTGGGAAACCAGCTCTAAGTGACCCTGGTTGAGCAGGGGGGTTGGACCAGATGACCTCCAGAGGTCCTATCCAACCCCGACCATTCTGTGCCAGCTTTGAAGTGAGCTGCTGGGTACCGTTCAAAAGCCAGGCTGAGAAATGGCGTGGTTGTTACCTACTGGACGACATCTTCCAGTGTCAACGAGTCTTGTTTCACCTGATACTTCTGGAGCTCGGCTGGCTTTGAATTCTGAATAGATGTTGTCCTCAGGAGCACGGCTAGAGAAGGAATGATCCTTACGAGGCCCAGCAGAAATGCTGGTAGAATTTTCAGCTCTTCAGTGCCTGTTTGTCACACCGGTTTGCTGTGTAGACTTAAAAAAACCACCCCTAATGTTTTAATGAGCGTATAAAATGCGAGACTTATTAATAGCAGGTTGTGTGGAAGCTGCTGGCAGCCTGCTCTGGCTGGCAATCTTTGCAGACCTCTCCTTGAAGGTCTTCTTGAAGGTCTCGCCTCCTTCAGCTATAGGAGGGCTCCGAGGAGGGGGCAAGTCGCTGTTCTGGGAGGACACCAGAGCACCCAGATGTTTTGAGGGAGGGTTTTTGGTGCTTGAAACATGGCCTGTCGGGCTCGCGGCCTCTCCGAAACAATTCTCCAAAGCTGTTGAACGTTCCAGAGATCTGGGAAGCCTGTGTTTGCTTTCTACTCCCAAGCCATCAAAGAAGGTCACCAATGCATCTGTCAGCCTCGTGGGCTGGTTTCCTGGGGTTTTTTTTTGTCCAAACAGTGCATTTTGCATAATTTAATCAGTGGCATTCATTTTTTCAGGACACGACTGTGCCGCTCCAGTTTCTCCTGGAGGAACGTTGCAATGCTCCTGAGGGAACGTTGTGATGCACTCAGCAAAACTCTGCCGAGAGCCTGAGATCTCCAAGTGCAAGGTGGTACCAAGAGAGTAAAATCCTCCACATCAAAGGCAAGAGCAGCTCAGTAAGAGCTCAGCCTCCCAATCACTTCTGATGTGGTGCTTTGCGTGCTGTTTGCAGGGTGATGCCCGCCACTCAGTTGTCCCCATCTGCTCTTTCCAGGAGAGAAGGTCCACACCAGCATGACACCATCTCCCAGGCTCCCGGTGCATTCTCTGCTGCAGGCTGCAAGCGTGCGGTGAAAGGCTTCTTGTAAGAACACGGTTACATAAAGTTCTAACAATTTGCACAAGGGCGTTTCATGTCGTGCGTTGCCATTGGCCCTGGCGGGTGCTGAGAGCTCCATGCCGTAGAGCAGGGATGAGGATCACGCTCGATTTTTCCCTTGGGAAGAGAAGCTGCTTCTTGCGAGCTGAAAATAAATCACCTTCCTGGCCTGTGGCACCACTGGGCGTGTGTCGGGCAGGTAATGAAAAGATCCATTCTCATGTCATTCGCTTCCAGGCTTCCTCTTGTACCTGCTGCAGCATCTCCCGTTGACCTTCCATGATTCTTCTTTTCTTCTTTTTTTTTTCCTTGGAGATGTTACCTTAGATCTTGAAACCTGCCAGGAAGAGGTGAGCTGCAGGTAGGACTGGAACCAGTCCTTGTTTTTGTGGGCGTTTCAAGGCATGAGGGAAAGTCGCTGGAGAAAAAAATCTCCCTGTTCAGATTCGTTGTCTGGTCTCATGTTTCCTCATGGTGCTTGAGGACCTTGGATGAAGTCATGCTAAGAAGGGTTGGAGTTTCTAGCACAGACCTTCTCTTTTTTGAGATATTCTTTATGTTGTTGGCTTTTAACACAACCCCACACTGCATGTCAGAGCAAGGATTTGCAGCCTCACCTGTTTGAAGAAATTCAGCATTACTCTTCAGGGCAGCGCCAAGACCATCACCGAACCATGTCCCTCAGCACCACATCTCCACAGCTTTGAAGCCCCTCCAGGAATGGGGACTCCACCACTGCCCTGGGCAGCCTGGGCCAGGCCGTGACAACCCCTTCAGGGAAGGAATTTCTCCTCATGTCCAACCTCAACCTCCCCTGGTGCAACTTGAGGCTGTTTCCTCTTGTCCTGTTGTTTGTTTCTTGGGAGAAGAGCCCGACCCCACCTGGCTCCAACCTCCTTCCAGAGAGTTGTGCAGGGCGAGAAGGGCTCCTCTGAGCCTCCTTTGCTCCAGGTTCAACACCCCCAGGTCCCTCAGCTGCTCCTCACCACACTCCTGCTCTAGACCCTTCCCCAGCCTCATTGCCCTTCTCTGGCCACGCTCCAGTCCCTCAATGTCCTTCTTGGAGTGAGGGCCCCAAAACTGACTCAGGATTCAAGGTGTGGCCTCCCCAGTGCCCAGTCCAGGGGGACAATCCCTACTCCTGCTGACCATGCTGGTGCTGATCCAAGTCAGGATGCTGGTGGCCTTCTTGACCACCTGGGCACACTCTGGCTCATCTCCAGCCACCTGTCAACCAGCCCCCCAGCCTTGTAGACCGCTGCTTATTGTGAGGGTATTTCAGGCTGTCCTATAAACACTGCCCATTTATAACCTGCTCCTTCCTGGACCCTGAGCTTGTCCTCCAGACCCAGGGACATTTCTGCATCCAAGGAGGGAACTGAAATGGTTTGCAAGAAGTTGGGGTTATTTGTAGATCTCTGTAGCTTGAGGCTTGCTCCTGCTCAGCCTTTATCTTCACCACTTCTTTGCTGCCTGAAGACAACGGCAGTGTCAGGAAGGTGCAGAAGGTTTTCTTCTGACACCTTAGAGGAGCTCTCGCTCACCTCGATCTAAGTTGTGTCTTGGATGGCGTGCCCTGAAGCAGACGTGCCCTCGTAGCTTTTCTTCTTTCCTCAAGGAAGACACGGACCTTTACAGTTTAAGCTTTTTTCCTCTGCTGTAGGTAGAGCTGTGATTGAATTCTGGGTGTAGAAGTCAACTTTGGAAAGTCCACGGTGCTACCGATGCTGGGCAAGGTGCTGTGAGCAGACAAATCAACCTCCTGCTCAGTTGGCCACCTCTGGGATTCAAGACTGGGATTCATCCCTGCAAAGCAAGAAAAAAGCAGATGCTGATTTGGTGGATGTCTTTCTTCCACCCTCTGTGGATGCATCTGAGTGTGGCTGAGGTCAGGAGGGTGTCCCAGCCTTGGGAAGAAATACCAGGAGTGTTCCCTGCTCTGATGTGGCCTTGGGATGGGTTCTGCTCCCTGGATTTGGCTCTGCAAGCGTCCGTGCCGTGGGGCACTGACTTTTCTGCTCTTTGGCTTTGTGGAGCAGTTTCCTCCAAACTGAGAAGCAGAATAAAATATTCTAGAAAACAGAATAAATCCCAGCCCTTTGTGGGGGCGAAGCTTTGCAGCTTGTGAAAGCGTCACCTCAGTGACCTGGTGCTTCTCCCCGTGAGGCAGCTGAGGGACCTGGGCTTGTCCAGCCTGGAGAAGAGATGACTCTTGGGAGACCTTCTTGTGGCCTCCCAGTATCTGAAGGGGGCCTACAAGAAAGCTGGGGAGGGACTTTTTACAAAGGCCTGGAGTGACAGGACGAGGGGTGATGGGTTCAAGCTGGAAGAGGGGAGATTTAGGTTGGAAATTAGAGGGAAATTCTTCACTGTGAGGGTGATGAGACCCTGGCCCAGGTTACCCAGGGGAGCTGTGGATGCTCCATCCCTGGAGGTGTTCAAGGCCAGGTTGGACGGGGCCTTGAGCAACGTGGTGTAGTGGGAGGTGTCCCTGCTATGACAGGGGGGTTGGAGTGAGATGACCTTTAAGGTCGCTTCCAACCCAACCCCTTCTATGACTCTATGATTCTATGAACGTGGACGCTCTGAGGCGTGAGCTGATGTTTACCAGCTCCACCACAGAGCGCAGCAGCTCCGGTCCCCCGGGACGGCAGAGGTGGAGGCTGGCTGCCTGTTTGTTCTTGGCACGCAAGTGTCTCTCCGCAAACACTCGGCGCTCGCGCTCTCGAGGGTTCACGCTGCTAACCTCAAACTCATTCGAATGCGCCTGATGCCTTCCCATCCCGTCTCCTTTCTGTTTGATCTCGAAGCAATTAATTTCGTCCTTCAGCATCTCATCCTCCCAACTGAACTTCTTCCAAGTGGGCTAATTATATGCCCTCTTGTTACGGCTCCGGCAGTAGCCTGGGGAGCTCTGGCTTCTGTCCCCGTTGCCGCGGTGTCCCACAGCTGGGCTCTTCTAAGCCACCCCCCTGTTGTCCCCTGTTCCCACCAGCCAGAAGGGTTGTGAAGATGTGGCCGCTAAAGCCACACTCATACCAGACCTTAAGGGTGCAGGTTGCAAAGCCACAGAACCTGTGAGGTGTCCCCCAAGGAGGAGGCAGAAGGTAGGCAAGGGTGAGGACCCACCATCTTTGGGCAAGGACCCTCCATCTTCAGGCAAGGACCCACCATCTTCGGGCAAGGACCCACCATCTTCAGGCAAGGACCCACCATCTATGGGCAAGGACCCACCATCTATGGGCAAGGACCCTCCGTCTTCAGGCAAGGACCCTCCATCTTCAGGCAAGGACCCACCATCTTCGGGCAAGGACCCACCATCTATGGGCAAGGACCCTCCGTCTTCAGGCAAGGACCCACCATCTATGGGCAAGGACCCACAAGTGTATGGGCAAGGACCCACCATCTTTGGGCAAGGACCCACCATGTAAGGGCAAGGACCCAGTGGTTTTGGGCAGCAAACCATAGATTTAAAGCGGTAGCCACGTTGCTGTGGCCCTGAGTTTGACAGACTTAGCAGTGATGACTTTGCCGTGCCAAGAGTGACTTCTACAACAACAGACCTGTCACGTGGTCCTTCTGGTCCTGTTTTAAGAGTGGATAGGGGAAGTCTGAGGAATCAGAGGTGTCTTGGGTTTGTGTCCTTTCCAGTGCAAGAGAGAGGCTCCTTCAAGACAAAACTACACTGGAAGATGTGCTCTTCAGTGCTGATGGACATCAAGTTTATGGACCCCCAGCATGACCCAACAATGTGTGAGTGCAGCCCAGAAGGCCCCAACTGTGTCCTGGGTGGCATCAGAAGAAGTGTGGGCAGTAGGTCGAGGGAGGTGATTCTGCCCCTCAGCTCTGCTCTGGTGGGACCCCACCTGGAGCTCTGCATCCAGCTCTGGAGTCCCCAGCACAAGAAGGACATGGACCTGTTGGAGAGGAGCCAGAGAAGGCCACAAAGAAGATGCAAGGGCTGGAGCACCTCTCCCACAAGGACAGTCTGAGAGAGTTGGGGTTGTTCAGCCTGGAGAAAAGAAGGCTCCAGAGAGCCCTTCTTGGGGCCTTCCAGTATCTGAAGAGGGGCTACAAGAAAGCTGGGCAGGGACTTTTTACAAAGGCCTGGAGTGATAGGACGAGGGGTGACGGGTTCAAACTGGAGGAGGGGAGATTTAGATTGAAAATAGATAGAATTTCTTTACTCTGAGGGTGGTGAGACATTGGAGTGGGTTGCCCAGGAAATATGATGAGAGTGGTGAGACCCTGGCCCAGGTTGCCCAGGGGAATATGTAGAAGCTCCATCCCTGGAGGTGTTCAAGGCCAGGTTGGACGGGGCCTTGAGCAACGTGGTGTAGTGGGAGGTGTCCCTGCCATGGCAGGGGGGGACGAGATGATCTTTGAGGTCCCTTCCAACCCAACCCCTTCTATGATTCTTGTCTTTTGTCTTTGTGAAGATGTGGTTGGGGGGGCTGGTTTGGGGCCTTCTTCGGGGTTTGATTTTTTTGCATTTTGGTGGTTTGCAGGTTTTCACTTTGGGACGTGGTTTTGAGGTCATGGTAGTGTTGGGTTGACAGTTGGACCTGATGATCTTAGAGGTCTTTTCCAACCTGAATGATTCTATCATGATTCTTTTTTTGGTGGTTTGAGGTTGTGGGATTTTTTTGTTTGTTTGAAGGGTTTTTTGGTGGTTTTGGGGTTTTTTGGGGGGTGGGCTTATGGTTTTTTGGTGCGGGTTTGGGGATGGGCTTTTTTTTGGTGTTTCGGGGCGTTTCTGGGCAAGTTTGGGGTTTTTTTTGGTGGCTGTTTCCAGGCAGGTTGGGGTTTTTTCCCACCTATCCAGAGGTGGGTGTTTCTGGGTGGCCTTTGGTGTTTTCAAGATTTGTTCTTTTTGGTGAGTGTTTGTGGGTGAGTTTGGGTTTTTTGCTGGTTTTTGGTGGATGTTTGTGGGTGGGTTTGAGTTTTTGGTGGGTTCTGGATGTCTGTGGGTGAGTTTGGGTTTTTTTCTGGTTTTTGGTGGATGTTTGTGGGTGAGTTTGGGTTTTTTGGTGGATGTTTGTGGTTGAGTTGGGGTTTTTTGGTGATTTTTGGTAGAAGTTTGTGGGTGGATTTGAGTTTTTGGTGGGTTTTGGATGTTTGTGGGTGAGTTGGGCTTTTTGGTGGATGTTTGTGGGTGGGTTTGATTTTTTTGGTGGTTTTTGGATGTGTTTTCTCTTCTGGTGAGTCCTTGTGGGTGTGCTGGAGGTTTTTTGAGGTTTGGATTTTTTGAGTACTTTTTGTGGTGGGTTTTTTTGGTTTTGGGGGTTTTTTTTCTGCTGCATTTGCAGCTTGTCCGCCATAAGCTGCTTAAGTCTGCAGCTCTGGCAACCAGGGGGTGGGCTGCCTCTTCCCCTGGGGGGGCCAGGAGCTGCCTCTGTCCTTGCTTTTAAGGAGGAATGAGCCGAGATTGGCTTTAGCAGCTCTCACGCTCCCCAAGACCAGCAGAGCCGCTCTCTGGGTACGTTCTGCTGCGCAGCAGAAACCTCGGGTGCTTTCTGCAGCCCAGTTGAGCTGTGTCAGCGTGTCGCTGGAGGTGAATCAGCCTTGACGGAGCCAGAAATAATTAACCCGGGGTGCAGAGCTGGGCTGACGCAGCCGCGCTCCGGTGACTTGCAGCTCTGTACCTGGAGTTGATGTTTTCCAGCTTGCTCGGAGACCATTTGGGCTCCTCTAACCCTGGGCTTCTCTGGGGGTGCTGGAGCTGGGCTGATGAAGCAGCATTCCCCACCTCTGGTGATGGGAGGTCTTGCAGGAGATCCTGTTCCCACTTGGACCTCTCTACTTTGACTTGCAAGGACCTGGTGCTGCTTGGGTGTCCTGGTGTTCTCCAGAGAAACCTCCACTTCTGCTTGCTCCAGCAAGTGCTGGCTGAATGGGAATTATTTGACTTATTGTTTCTCAGTTGGTGGTAGCAGGAGAGGGAAGGCTTTGAAGTCATTGCTGTGGTGGGCTCTGAGTAGTGACTGTCTGAGATTGCTGCAGGTGGGACTTGGGACCTTGTTTGGCACCTGGATGGCTTCTAGTCATCAGGGAGATGTAGGGATGAAGGTTGGACTTGCTGATCCTAGAGCTCTTTTCCAACCTTAATGATGCCACGATTCATCTGGAGACCTTTGGAGCGTCGGTGCTTTGCTGCCTGGCATGGCTCCTGGATGTGCTGGGGCAAGAGCTCGGGCCAAACCAGCGGTGATGGTGGACTGGCAGCACGTGAAGGCTTATGGGAATGACTTCTGGTGCTGCTGCAAGGTTAAATGAAGGGGATGCTGCTAAATTTGCAGGGAAGGCTCTTGTGGTTGCCTTCATCCCATGCAACGGAAGCCAAGCGTGGTCTTTAAATGACTTTGCCCATTTCTTCTGCTGCCTGTGAAAATGGCTGCAGCCACTGAAACATCATCCCGTCTGGTTTCCTCAGCAAAATTAGATATTGAAAGGTAAGCAGCTCTTGGACCATTTAATTAAGACCCAATTAAGTATAGAGCTGGCAGATTGTATGGCCTGACGGCACAGCATGGGTGGGAAGATCAGGCACCAGCAGATGTGGTCAGTTTACTGCTAGATCCACAAAATATTTTGCTCTCTGGAGGAGGCCTCCTCATGGTTCTTCTGCGGTGTCTTCGTGGCGGGTGGGTTTTTGTGGGGTGCTGGGTCTGACGTGGCCCCCGAGGATGTGTAGACTTGGAGAGCAAAAGGCCACGTCTGTTGGTGGCACGTGGAGCATCCCGCCGAGGTGTGTGGTATAAATATGCAGTAAATATGCAAATAGCTTGAGTGGGTGATGTGGAGAAGGGCAGATGGAGACGCGGATACGGCGGCTTCTGTGGTTGCACAGTACGTAGCTGGGGAAGGGATGGATTTTCCATGAATATATCTTGGCCTGGTGAGAACTGAGGGTCTTGTTGCTGCTTTGTGCTTATTGGGTGAGGCCAGTTGGATGAGGTTTAACAAAGCCAAGTGCTGAGTCCTGCACTTTGGTCACAACAGCTCCTGGCAACGCGCCAGGCTTGGGGCAGAGTGGCTGGAAACTGCCTGGTGGAAAAAGACCTGGGAGGGCTGGTGGACACACAACGGAACATGAGCCAGCGTGTGCCCAGGTGGCCAAGAAGATGCTGACCAGGACCCTGGCCTGGGTCAGCAATGGGGTGAG
>JAVSBS010019411.1:0-51486 GCA_033124195.1 Coracias cyanogaster
ACTGCTTGAGAGAGTCCAGCGCAGAGCCACCAAGATGATGAAGGGAGTGGAACAGCTCCCTTATGAGGAAAGGCTGAAGTAGCTGGGTGTCAGGAGGATGGAGCCAGGCTCTTCTCTATAATGTCCAATGACAGGACAAGAGGTAAGGGGAGCAAGCTGGAGCATAGGAGGTTCCACATAAGCATAAGGAAAAACTTTTTCGCTGTGAGGGTGACAGAGCAGTGGAACAAGCTGCCCATAGAGGTTGTGGAGTCTCCTCCTTTGAGACATTCAAGACCTGCCTGGAAGCATTCCTGTGTGAGCTAGTCTAGGTGATCCTGCTCTGGCAGGGATGATCTGTATCCGAACTTGATGATCTTTCGAGGTCCCTTCCAACCCCTAACATTCTCTGATTCTGTGATTCTGTGAACATTTTACT
The DNA here is from genome assembly GCA_033124195.1 of Coracias cyanogaster. NCBI lineage: Eukaryota > Metazoa > Chordata > Aves > Coraciiformes > Coraciidae > Coracias > Coracias cyanogaster. The sequence goes on from JAVSBS010019411.1 coordinate 419, forward strand.
GCAAAAGTTTCATTATATTTATAGATTTTTTGTTTTGTTTTCCTGGCTAGCTTTGAGAGCCTCTGAGGTCTCTTTTCCTGATGTTTATCAAATTCAGTTAAGGTACTATGAAATCTTTGCAAGGCAGTATATACAGAATGTGACTGTTATGAAAGACTAATAAAAGGTATCAAGCTTGTGGTCTTTCCAGAACCCTTTGTTCTTATTTTCCTGATTGAATACGGCATATTGTGAATGAGAGCTGCTTTACTTATTTAGCTAAATTGTTTTGAAACAATAACAATAACAAAAGGTTTCTGTGAGGTATTTTGCTAGAAAACTATATTTACTCCTTCTAGGAAAACACTGGGTCTCCTGCGGAGCAATAGTTAGCAGTTTGGTGCTAAAGTGTACTGACATTAAAGACAGAATGCCTATGTTGAACAGGTTAAAATATCTTCATATTTAACTGGTGACATTTGGGTGGGTTTTTTTGAGGGGGCGGTGTTTATGTTGTTTTGTTTTTTAATTGAAAAATACCAGGCCAAGTAATGCAGGTCATGAGGAAGCTCATAGCAGTAACTGCTAAATCAGGAGTTTTAGGACACATGCCACATGCAGGAATAACATAAATTCAGATGACATTTTAAGTATTAGAATTAGTGCAAATGTTTGCTGGCTTGGTATTCCTGAGGAGGGTGCACCAGAGCACATAAACTCATCTAAGTATTTAGTAAAGTGGCAGTGTGAAGGAGCTTCAGAGAAATATGGGCTCATTTTATAAAGTGCTACTTCCATTATCAGACAGTTGCACTCATTACTAGAAAAAATTGAGTTGAGGAATTAATTGTGTAGGTTCTTAAAGAGCTCACACAGATGAAAATACAATTTTGATAATGAAATCTAATTTTTTGAATCTGTTAGCTAGCTATGGTATTTAACTAATGGAAAAATGCTAAAGTGTTAAATCAGAAGCAGTAGCAGCACCCAACAGTTATTTTACGATATTGCCCAATAAAGGGCACTCTTTAGACTTACACAATGCAATTAAAGGGGTTAATGGAACCAAATTGGCTACACCAAGGAAGATTGGATTGGTAAATTTGATTCTTATATAGATATGTGTATATTTATTATAGACTGAAACTCCCTTTTCATAGTGTGTTGCACCAATGTGAAGCTGTCCTGGTTTGCAAGGTGGTGTAAAAACTGTCTTCAATTCCCCTGGATAGTACCTAGCAGTAAGAGTCTGTCTGTGGACATAATTCTGTCTGTTATTTATACTGTGCAAGACAACAACTGAAATGGGTCTGCTGTACTTTGTGTATGGTACAGAGTTTTTGATATTGCAGATACCAACAATTTACTTGGAATAGCACAAATCACATATGTATGGAAAATCTTACATGCTTAGTCCAGTTACTTTGTGATTATCTTGAGTAAAACCATATTTAATTAGCCGATACAAAACTGGTGCTACAAATGCACTAGAGGACATCTGAGGAAAAACAAGTGAACAAGTCAAAACACCCAAGGAATTAAATTAGGATAACTAGATATATATGTATATTAAAAAAAAGGGGAAACTCCTTGACTCCACAACTTAATAGAATGTAATCTTGTAAATCTATGAATTTAATACCATATTTATTGGCAAATTTAGAACAAGTTATATGATGGAGTCACTGATGATGTAAATGGTGATGTAAAAAGGACCGTAAAGAAACATGAAAATCTGGAAGAGTCCTTAGACTAAGTTACCATGAAAAAGTCCTTATAATAGAATATTTCTATTTTATTTACTTGTTGCAATTTGCCATAGTATGCCTTTTTAAAAAGATAGCAACAGGGCAGTTGAGAAAAAGACTCTTGTTTTGCATTGATCTGGCCTCTGCATTTTGGCTCAGGTGAATATCTGCAAAGAGAGTGTTTACTCCTTTGCTGGGAGCATCTGGGCATTGGGTAGGAGGAGAGAGGGAAGACAAAAGTGAAAATGAAGAATGGGACTTGCCACACATCAGAGACCTAGAATTTCCTGGGCAGAGCAGGGAACATAGGTGCAGCCAGGTTGTAGGAGGGATGAAGGAAAAGGTTGCTCTGGGTTTTTTTCTGGTTTGTTGTTTTGTTTTGTTTTGTTTTGTTTTTCCCTAAGGGACAGTGAATTCTACAGAGTTTTTTGCAGTGTGGCAAGCTGTTGAAAGATAGCTGATCTGAGAGGACAGAACGTCTATATTCTTTTCTTATTTCTGTTACATTCTCAGTTTTTTCAACTTATTTTCTGATAGAGCTCATTCTAGGGAAAAAAAATAAAAGGGAAAAGGAAAAAAAGGAACCTTATTTTGCATTGCTTGTAGTGCTCACCTGAAGAAAAAGGAATAAGCAGGCTTATTTCCAAACTGTTCCTGACTGAAGTCTAGTCATAGTCCAAAAAAAAAGAAAAGAACTTGTTAGAGGTGCTATAGCAAAAGATTCCAGATGATGAAGCCTCAGAACTTTTAGCCTGACTACAAGCAGTATGGATAACTAACTCTGGTAGTTAGTTACCAACACACCAGCCACCACATCTGGTGACTTTCTTTCTTCCTTACCATCAAATGGTAGACGTAGGTGGAAAACAGGGCCAGACTTAGTGGCAGTGTTTTGGGAGATTGCCTGTTTCCCTCAGGGAACTAACCACTGAAGGACTTTTTTCTTTCATAAATTGATTTACACCTGACAATTTGGGATGGTGTCAAGGTATTATCCTGACATTGATCCTCAAAAATCCTGTGTTAGCCAGTTTGTTGCTATGTACAGAGCGTGAGTTAATTGAGAGCAACCACCCATGTCTGACAACCACAATAACAAGCATGATAACTTGGAAGGTGTTTTCACCATGTGACATTCAGGTATTTTGACAGCATACGTGCAACAGTTTTGGAGTAACTTATGTAATGTAGTTTGGGAACAGTGACTGTGTAGCCACTCAGTAAAGAAATATTTAGGATAGTGACAGCTAGAGGTGAGTTACGGGGACCAAAAGTGCTTCTGATGAAACCTTAGCTTATTGAAGTGTATGGGTAGATGAATATTCTAAGAATAGGACGTAGACTCAGCCTGCATGTGGATGTCCGTTTTTCATTCCATAAATACTGGATTTAGGGAAATTTTCTCAGAGTTATTCTTTTACTGGAACTGACCTTTTAAAGGCGGAAACAGAACAGAAAATGACAAATTCTTTCTACCTCCCTGTGCTCTCCAGTCAGTTCATAAGGGCAGGCTACTCTCTGAGACGTATTTGAAGTAACAGGGTTACTTACCTTAGGTATTTAAATGATTTCTAAAGCACTAAATTAAGAGTGGGTTTTATGTATTTTATTACAAATGTAATTATACCTTAATTTAGATATATACTGAAAATTAATGGGAATGAAAATGCAGGATGGTTTTATATAATTTGTAGCCAGACAATAAAGAGAGTTGGGGTAGGGGATGATATTATGTTCTCCAGTTTTGACATGTAGTGTATTAAGTCCAGAATGGGTTTGTGTCATGAAGCCTTTTCCAGCCATCTATGAACAGCAATTTTCATTCACTATAATTAGGATTGAGTTTGATATGAAGTCAGCAGCTGATTCACTAAGTTGCTTGAACTCCTTTCAGTGTCTTATTTCATTACTGAGTCTTGTTTTTCTTATGTTTTGCACCATTGGCTGAGTTCACATCTCTTTGCTATGCTTAGAGACTTTGCAACTACTTCATGGTTTTGTTTAGTCAACAGTACTCCTTTTTATATACGTATGTCTATAAATACATGTGTCTATTTACAACCATCAAATTACTGCTCTTGTGACATCATACTTTCTACATTAACAGACATTTTGTCTCTAGAAGATAAAGATAGTGCTTCCCATGGAAAAGCCAAGGTCAGGTACAAGAGATGTCTCTTATGGTGTGTGTATATCTATGTTAAATTGCTTTATACTTATTTGCAGCATACTCACAAAGAATCCAGAATCTTTTGTGCAAACTCTGTGCAGCCTCAACTCTATAACAGAATTGTGACAAACTTGAAATTTATGGTTCACAGAGAATTTGTCAAACTGACTTTCTATTTGAATTCCAAACTGGATAGGTAAGAAAGAACATTTCTAATTTTTCTGCAATTTTTATTTTCAAAATATTTTTGGAAGACTGAAATTAAATTTTTCAAAGGTTGACAGCATCAGGGCAATCTGTCATGACATTATTTTATGATACTTTACCAGTCAGCCTAGATTTCATACTTTTTTTTCTGGATGTCATAACATTTGTGAACCATAGCTGCATGTGAATAAGCATTACAGGTCTTGTTCTTCCAGTTTACTTTTATTACAGTTTGTGACACTCAGAAGTCTGATTTTGTACATATACAGATTTGATTTTGGATATTCATGGTCTTTATTGTTTGGGCTGTTTTTTGCTCTGTAAAATCAGTCCTACTGAAGTCAATAGGACTACTTGTGTGAAGGTAGTAGTTGTGTTCTTTTTCTTTTTTCTTACATGTATCTATTATAGTATTAATGAATATAATTTAGGTTATTGAACCTGGTAATTCTTTCGGTGAGTTCACAACAAGGGCACACTAGGCTGAATGAAAAGTTGTAAAAATTTAACGTAGTCAATAAACCAATTAATGTATCAACAGTATATACTGTTAGGAAGCAGTGTAGTAATACTGATCATACAGCAGTCTTTAAAGTTTAATCTGGAAAAGGAATAAAATATTACTGTTCTTTTTTATTTGTACTGCTATTTTTTTTTTTAAAAAAATATATATGAGAGTAGTGGAAGGTAAAAAAGTTTCTTCAAATTATTCTTTGCAAATAAATCACTTCTGAATAGGTCCCAGCTTAAAAAACAACAACAAATATAAACAATGAAAATAGTCTAATTTAAGAGATTGCTCGAGCTTCTTAAAATGCAATTTGTTTAGGAAATTAAATGCCTATTACAATATTCTGAGTGCTATCAATGGAATTCAAGTGAGGTTTCTGTTTTCAGTAAATGACGAGCTGTGTAGCAGCCTATGCCACACCTTGCAGTTTCTCTTTCCCTCTGTTTTAAGATTAAGAGCCTCAAGTATCATTAACAATCAAGGCAGGCTTTCCTACAGGAACAGTGTCATTACAAATAAGTAGCTTAACACTCTGTGCACGTTAATGCACAGGACAAATCCTAGCACCAATTTGCTAGCACTAAAACCCATTAGAACACTGGCCCCAAAAGGGGCAAATCATTGAAAATGTACTAATTATCAGTCAGGCTGTTTAGAAAGATTTTGGATCAATGCCAGGTATTACTAAGATTTTCAGTAAGTTTAGACTGAATTTTATGAAAGAAACTTCTAAGCTGAGATTTTTTTTTTTTATGCATGCGTAAATCGAAACCATAAGGATTTATGGAAATTTTTGTGTTAAAAGAAAATCCATATTTAGTGAGTTCCAGTATACTACCGGTAGAGGAAGTGCTAGCACACTGTGCCATCTCTGAAACCTATATTTAGTCTGCTCTTGGATCTTGAAACTGGCACAGGTTATATCACCATTGTTACTTGTCTGTCCTTTGTCAGGAAGCTGAAAAGCAGTCAGCATAATATAATAGATGAGTAAATGTTTACACCGATGTCATGGCTGGTACACTGCAGACTGTCTGGTGGGGGGAGCTTGTCTGTGAAAAATGGACAATGTGTGAATTTATGGCTCTGTCAGGTCATTTTCATGGCTAAGGGAATGGGTATAGTGGTTATCGACCAACAGAGGATTTATATCTAGGATTGACTATCGTTGTTCAGTACAATGGATTGTTTCTCAGATGTCTCATAAATAATGTACAGCTTTTCGTTCAAACTGATGAGTATACCAAAAAGTTGTATTTTCTGCTTTCCTTCTGTGTGGTGTTGAAACAGAGATGACATCTTGCCACTTTCTTCTGCTGCTTTTACACTTTACGAGGCCTGAGAGAGAAAAGAAGATAAACAGCTATAGAAGTGCCTACTTGCTTATTTTTTTCAAGTAGTCAGAAGCCATCTGTTGCAGGATGTGTACCGACATTGTCTCTCAACCTCAGCTGAGTCAGTGGTGGGACTGAGTTCTCCATACTTCAGGAACTTATGATTAAAATGTTCCAGGAAGGTGGTAGAAACTGAAGTTTCTACTAAGTAAATGGGATGTTCATTGGCTTCAAGGAAACTTAATTCATTTTCAGACGTCTGGATAGCCTGGCAGGGTCTTTAAAGCACATATGCCTTCAAATAACCAGAGAAACATCATCCTATTGCTCTTCAGTCATGTATGAACTCATAAATGCAACCACTCATAGTTAGGTAAGCTCATGCTACATAATTGGAATAATCAATCATTTTCCTTTTGGTGAGAGAACTGTAGTCCTCCACCACTGTTCCTTTCAGCTGTGTTTGTGGGAGCAGGTGAGAGTGGGAAGCAACAGAGGATGCTTCAAATAGTAATGGAAATTCAGTGTAGGCTTTTTCAGCCTACGTTCTTCATTTGTGAGCAGCTTCCACACAGGTAGTGTTGACTGTGAAACTTGTGGCTTTCAGGGATTTGTGGGGAAATCAGATGTCAGTGTTAGATATCTGGAGCTTCTTCTAGTGTGACTGTCCCTCTGTCCTCTTTAGAGCCAAGGTGGTATTCACTAATTTTCTCTGCTAACAGAGTCAGATCCCAGATATGCCTGTCCACTTAGTGCTTCTCTAGCAACAGCATCCATGGCAATACTGCAGCTTAAGTAGACATTGCCAATTAGCCTGAAGTGAGCCAGCTTTGCTTTTGCTAGCTATATAGCCATGGACAGCATGGTGGGAGCTGTTTGCTGAAGTGCTTTCTCAGCACCTTCTAGATGGGGCAGTCCTTAATGGACTGATATAATGGATACACTATTATGTAGAAATGTGTGCAGTATCAACTGTGGTATAGTTTACACCACCATGGTAATAGGTCTCCTGATGATCTGCACCTCAAAATGAACTGAGAGCTGTACAGGGTTTTAGGGGCATTTGTTTGGGATTTTTTTGTAGTTTTATTTTTTGGCTTTGTTTTGTTTAGTTTTCCCTTTAGGTTCATTTTCTGTCAGAACAAAGACATACCCGGTCTTAAGATGTAAATCTCTATCCTATTGTGTTCATTCAGGAAGAAAATTCCTTTCTACTAACTTCTGATGCTTTACCTGTACTATTGTACCAATGAAAGTACTTCATGGGTTTATGTTATAAGGCATTCTGCTTTATAATAATAACAAGTTTGATTTCAGAAAGCCCGAAGTACATTTTTTCCTTTTCCATTTTAATTTAGTTTAGTATTCTTCAGGTGTGTTTTAACTGCTGTATATTTATTTAGATTTCTTTTTTGTATGTTTTTGTGAAGGCAGTTTGTGGTTGCAGTTGCAGTGGATCACCAATCAGCACAAAAACATTTTGCTTGGATTTTGAACTCTTAATATGGGAGTTAAGGAATATTTGGATTTACTTTCATTTGAATTATTTCTTCCTGTTGTTTGAGGAAAATACTATTAAGGCTGAAGCAAGATCTTTTTTGCTTAATAAAGAGAGAATAGTGCATTCAATATGCATATCTTTATTCTGAGAGTCTCAGAAGTGAATTCATTAAAAGGAAAACTGAACTAGTGATGCAGTGATAAGACAGCATGCTTCCATATGGAAGATTTAAGTTCAGATTTACAGGTTTTCTTCATGTTTTGGAGTAGCTGTTATTAAGCAGACATACTATAATTTCTTAATATTTTCTTCTTGTCATACACTGAATTTCTGTAATTGAAAATAAGTACAGAACCTCTGTTCAAAGGATGAAATCTATCCAGGAGTTCCTGCACCCAGCATCTGCTGTCCCATGGCAAGAGTCATGCTAATAGAAACACTGCAGAAGAGCAGAGTGAACCTATTTCTGAATTCAGGTCCAATGTTTGCTGTATGAGACATTTTTTGTGTTTGGATTTGGTGTTTGTATTTATTGTATTTTCACTTGAAAAGGCAACTTAACTGTAGCTGAACCATAATACTTCACCAGGCTTTGCTTGCTATAGCCTTCTGACATAGCTCCCTCAGGAACCACAAACTCCCCTCAGATGCCTCTGAACAGCAAAGATTTCTTTTCCTTGACCTATGGGTTTGATCCCAATCGACTGATATTCTTGCCCTCGATCCATCTGGAAGCAAATCCTGCCACTATACAGCTGGTGGGCTTAGGCAATGTGTACACATAGAAAGGCTCAAATAAAAGTCAACACTGACCATTTTTGCTTATTCTAGCATGATCTTTTCTGATCTATTATGAAACTGAGTTCAAACACGCTATTATGCTGAAAGCAAAAGGCCTGTCATGGATGACCAAGAGGACGTGTGTCCAGCGATGAGGATCTGTAGAAGAGCTACACCTTGCTAATCTGATATGGAGTTAAATATGCCTCAAGCTCTTGTATATTTGAGTGACAAACAGGCCTTGTCATCTTTTGTGAGCCTCATTCTTTTTGAATTGGTATACTTTGGCCCAGTAAAATACTTCCTTGCTGTATCCCCAATGCCAGTGCAAGTTTTGTGTTTAATCTCCCAGATTCTATCGATGTGTGTAAAATGCATCCTAAAGCTCTGTAAGAGCTTACATCCAGTATTTTGAATAAGCAAATAGGATTTCTTGAATAGTCCTTTACTTGTAAGAATGTCCATGCATGGTTCTGTGATCAAAATTACATTGATAGCATAAGGTCTTCTGAAGAGAGCAAAGATTATGTGTCCATGATTTATACAGAAGAATTATTCTTCTTTCTCCTGATATTTACTAGTGGTTTGTTTCTTTCCCGATAGAATAGATTGCGTATTTTGAGGAGGTTGTAAGTACGTGTATTTTTATTAGTATAATAGATTTGATGTTGTGCCACTTATAAGAATGATACACTGATAAAGCATGGGGCTGAGATCTGGTGTTCAGTCTTGTTTAAAGGTTTTGAATAAACCTTGGTTACTCACTATCTCTGTAATTAATTTCGTATCTGCAAATTAAGAGATTCTTACTTTTTCCTTTTTCTCTTCCTTATATATTTCAGTATTAAGATTTATGAAAGAAAGGTTTTTTTAAAGCATGGTTCTTTTGAGCAAATTGAACTAGCTGTATCTTATCTAGGTTTTTCAGTTAATCCTCTAATTTAGTCAAATGAGAATATTAAAAATAGGAATTAGTCCTTTTTTACTGTTGTGAAACAAGAAAGGAGAAATATAGTCTTTTTAAGTATAATACAAGTAGGAATCATTATTTTATATATATATATATTATTTTTCTTTTTTTTTAATAGAGAGCTTTATTACTGTATCAGGATGAGGACAAATGTTACTCTTTTTTTTGCCTTTTCCAAAGTCAAAACCACTTTTCCATTTGTATCCAATTGATCAGTTTGGTTTTTACACATGAAAGCATAGTGTTCACCAGGCTTAATGTGTATTTGTGTTACATAGAACAACACGTATATTTTTTGTGTCTTGCATTCAAATTCTAGCTTAAACTATGTTTATAGCTCTACCTACTCTGAAGCTCATGTGCCATTTCATCCAGTGAGTGATTCAATCTGTAAAAACTGGTGAGGAAAATAAACATCTAACAGCACAATCAACAATGATATTGTACCTTTCAGAACAGCAGTATTATCCTTAAATCTCAAATTTGTCTTCACAGGACTTGATGTAAAATAGTGTAAGGTATTTCAGTATTGTTGCATATAGTTACTGAGTATTCAGGCAGCTTAATAATAAGTAAGAGAAAAACAAAGTTCTAGTGTGTTGTCCCAAAACGTAGCATGTAAGTCTCTAAATAACTAAATATTGGGATAAGATCTGGAAATAACTAATGATCTCTAAAACGAAGGTTCTGCCACAACTGTGTAACCTGAATAATTTCAGGATTTGATGACAACTGGGAAGATGTTTTTAAAATTGGAGTGCCAAAACTCCTACCTTTTACTATAAAAATGTGGGGTTTTTTACCTATCAAGGAACAAAAACCACTTCAGCTTCCACAATAGCCTGCAAACATACATTTTCTTCTGCCTTTGAATATGCAATGTGTCTAAACAAAAGTGTTTTCTGTGACTTTGACTATTGCAAGCACCCTACAGTAGGATTTGGATTATTATATAATTTCTGGATATTAGCCTGAGAGCCAAATAAAAATGTCAGAGATAAACTTTCTAAGACCTTTCATCCTATTTGGCAATAGCATATATATATCCTTCAATTTCTAAACCATTGTGAATGCAGAATTGGAGTTTGATAATCTGGTATGAACAGCACCTATTCTGTATACTCAGTGATCAACATTATTACTGCTGTATCTGCAACTATAGAATAGACTAGTTCAGATTAAAAGGACCAACAACAATAATCTAGTTCAACTTCCTGTTGGACTTAACTCCCTGATATATCTCAGGCTGATGCTGAGAGAGCTAATTTAAAAGACCAGTGGAGGTGTTTTAGAAGGTTTTATACTTAAATTGATTAAGGAGTATTCAGACAATCCCTTCTGCTAGCACTTCTGTGGGATGCTGTCATCTTAAACTATTGAAGCTGTTACTAGAGTGGTTGTAAGTATACCTTTGCAATGCAAAAAGACTTACAAGAAAACAAATAATCACATGAGTCTTTTTAAGGTATTGGTGCTATTCATAAAGATGATTTTAATTTCCTTTGTAGCAATTTTATATTACTTTTTCAGGTAAGTTTTAGCTAGTAGCTAATTTTAGGTTCTACTGTGGTGGTATACATTTTCAACATAAAAAAAGAATCACTAAAATTTTGAATTTGGAAAAAATGTATTTCATATGATGATATTTGAATCACTTAATAAAATATGGGTTGAGGGTTTGGGTTTTTTTTTCTTCTGGAGTAAGATGAAAATGAAAGGCTAGCTTTGGAATCAGCTAAGTCTTAGTATGATCTTTTTATGGTGGATAAAAATAGAAGGAACATCGTAGTAATTTTTCTTGTTTTCTTTGGGCAAACATTTTAGAATGGAATAAGAGATTTAAGGAGCTGCTTAGAAAGCAAGTTTCAGCGTAGTCAATGGGCTTTACAGCAAACTGTTTGCTTGTAGAGGATTTCATGACCGTATGCCAACACAGTATGCATAGTCAATGTCTAGCCTGACTAACATCGTGCTGGGGTAAATAATTTGAGCCTTTTTTCCAACCATTTTTCCTAATGATGTTTATGGAAGTTTTTTGTTGTGCAGGTAGAGAAATAACATGTGTTTGTTTATTTAAGGAAAGCTGCGGGCAATTATGTCAAATCAGATTTGGGAAAGACAATTGTATATGAGTCCAATATCACCTACAGCCAAAGTCAAGGTCCTTTGGACTTTCAATTTCTGTTTCTTATAGTAACTTCTGTGTATTTGAGAACTAAGTCTTTTTTCCCTTGCACCATTTGAGATAGAATAACATTGTAGCAAAAGCAAGCAGGAAATTTTGGAATGTGCCTCCAAGGTCCTAGTTTGCCAAGTGCACAAGTTAGTATCTGTCTACAGTACAGACAACTGGAGAATGGACTTATGGGCATGGAGGAGAGATGTGTTGATGCATATAGAGAAGCTATACAAGCGTATAAGTTATAGTCCGTGGGCCTTAGCCAAGATGAGAAGTGACATTGCTTTATAACTGTGCAATTGCACTTTTTGTTTTGTTACGTTTCAATCTGTTTTGAGAATTAATTAGACAAATATTTCAGTGATGCGATTTTTTCAGCATCAGTGATCTCCCACACATGGCCAACATTAAAATAGCTATTACACTGGTTTGATGGACAGGGGCATGATAGGAAAGCTTAGGTTAGCTTGAAAATTGCAATTAAATAGGACAACAGCTAAGTTTAAGGCCAGTGGCATTAATCCAGTTCTCTATTAGGAGTGACTTCAAAGAGTATGTGACATCTTATTTCAAATCATTTCCTTAGTGTCCAAGAAGACCATCTTCACCATGTTTGCATATGTTGAGTAAAATTTGAGTCCCCAGATGGTTTGTCATTATTCATTCTCATGGAAACTATTGAAACTGCTACTTCTCTTCAAGTTTGGCACAAACTTTTGCACAGTTTACCAGTGCTCTGTGTTTCATCACTGCTATGTTTTTGTTTTCAGTTACTCCATAAATGATGGATTTCAGAAAGTTTTTGAGAAACGAAAACTTAAAATTGTTCTTTGGAGGGTTAATTAATGCTCTCTCTCTGTGTCCTCTCTACCATGCATAGTCTGGGATTTATTTCTGAAATACAGCACTTGAAAGTGTTGCTATGGGGCTCATACCATGCTGCCTGTTCTCTTCTCTCCACGGGAAGTCCTGGTTAGGCCTCAGGCTTGTCTCACATACGCAGCAAATTATCATTCAGAACAAGAACACAATGAGTTGCTGTTGCTCAAAGCGTTAGCTTACATTTTAACATCCTTCACTTGGAAATGCTGCAATTCCCACTAACTCAGTGGACATTTTTGAAGAATCAGAGAGATTAGGATTCATAAAAGCCTATTGGATGGTGTGCCATCAGCCTTTGCTATCACAGGAATTTTCTAAACTGATCTGAAAAAATGAAATCTCAAACAGCTTTTGCCTTTCACCTTACTAGACCATGTTTTTTCCTGTGTGTGAAATCTGTGGGTTTTTTCAACCTCTGTTTCTTTGCTTTCTTTGATTCTTATATTTAGCCTTCAAACAGCTTTTGTTAACTTTTTCTTGGGGTTTTAAGCCCTCACCTTATAGATTGCTGTCGCAAAGCAACATTTTAAGAAGAGCTGAAAACACTGTCAGATATTGGAATGCTTGGAATAGGGATGAGATATAATTTTCCTGACTTCAGGGGAACTTGCAGTTATTATTACCAACTAAAGTAGTATGCATATGTGTTTTACTACATTAAAAAGTTTTATTTAAAAAACATGTGTCCTTTCACAATACATTAAATAGTATGTAAATCTACCAGCTATTAGTGGATATTTTAAAGTTGTCATATATTTTGAATTTTCTAGTGCTGATGAAATGAGATAATTGATGAGGCAATTTGCAGTACAGCATAAATATGTAGCATTCATCAGATAAAAATGGTTGCTGAGGAATTATACCATATTTAGTAGCATTAACTTTTTTGCCCTTTATATAATGGCATAGAAATGCTTCTGGAATGAAAATGGGTCTTTCCTTGAAATATATCCCCCATTAATATTGCTTGTAATTTCTATTATGTATCACCAATTATATCTTGGCACTTTGCCTATCATAGTGGATATGCTGTTACAGTTGCAAAACCGTTTCATCTAGAAGACCTGGTGGCCTGGAACAGTGCATTACATTTACAGCAGAGAAAGTGAATTTAGGGAGAAATGCAATTTTCCAGAAGCTCTTGCTAATGGAGGTTGGATGCCTACCAGAAATGATGCTAAGGAGATCTGAGGTATGAGAGAGACACAGAGAGAGACCTTCTGCTCAGTTGCCATTCAAGCTGTAACCTGCTATGACAGTTGTCAACATTGCCCTTTCTGGTTTCTCCCAGTTGCATTCCATTTATTGTAAGCACTTCAAAGAGATGCCTGCTGTGGAATCCAAAGGAGAGTCTCTGCAGGAGTCTGGCTAACAGATTTAGTCAAAAGTATCCTTGCCCCCTGCTATGAGCAATAATTTAATGAACACTTTACAACAATATCAAAATATGCATGCCCCTTGCTTTCAGTGGAGGGAACAGGTGAGAAGAGGGGGTTTCCAAAATGCATCCTGTGTTTTTGCATCTGAGATCTGGGCCTCTATCTTTTTTTCATGTTACAGCAAGCAGAGAGCAGAAGTAAGTTAAAAGCTTGGCCTGTTATACAGGATGCATAATGTTTGAAAGAAGTTTTCTTGCACATTATTAAAGCAATAAGCAAAGGTTAATATACAAATCTCAAAGCTGTTTTGTGGAATATCAGATAAAAATGAGTGTAATAAACCAATACAAGGCCTGCAGAGTATGGGAGAGATCTTTAAATAAAGTTAATAATTCTATTTACAGGATATATGAGTGTCTTACTCTGACTAGCTTAGAGAGAGGATCCTTGTGCCTTCTACCAGTACAACCTCTTGCAATGCCATTCTGCTAAACTGGGAAAAAATATGTATCCAAAGAATCACAAAACATTCTTTAGAAAAAAAACCAATCTCCTATCTGAGATCAGCTGAGCATGACTATGGAACTTGTTTGGGGGAGAAACATTGGCCCTTCAATGAAAAAGACACTTCAGAAAAGCGCATTTTTAACCTTAGTTGAAGCTGTGTGGCTTTATGATGCAGTAATATTCCAAAATTTGTGCAATAGTTTTTCAACGGTATCTCCTCCAAACTCAGGTTAAACAACTAAATCACTACTAAAAGAAATGCACAAAATGCTTATGTACACAGCAGAATCATCCACTGGAGTACTAAGAAAATATAAGATAATTGCATGAAGAAATTGTTATTTATAATATAGATGCATATTAACACCTGGCATACATTTTATAGCCACAGATCTGATTACTTAACTTTTGAGCCACAAAATTATCCTCATATTAATGTCCTATATACTCTTTATGATGAGTGCATGTCTTTTACATTATTCGCTAGAGTTTACAAAATCCGTTGTTCTATGATCCTAATTTAGTTTCTTTTTGAAGAGAAACTGTAGGAGGCCATCACCAGTACACTAATATGGGGCAAGCTGTTACTATTATCAAATCAGATTTCATTAAAACACAATGCTGGAGATACCAGTCCATTATTAAAGTCAGGTTACACCAGTGCATTTCTGTCAATGAAGAAGGTGAATAGTTCACTCAGGATTACTAGTGCAGTTGCTCGTAATTAGCCTACAGGATGTTGAATGTCAGTTCATTACATCTTTAGACTATTTATGCCCCAAGGGTCTGAAAATTCAGTTTAACATATCTTGTAATGGACCTTCCTATTATATCCTGCCATGTTTTTTTCCTGAATTTTTTCTTTTTCTTCCAATAAAGAAGGAAATAACTTCAGTTACTTACCAAAAAATCTCTTTTAAAGCAAAACAGAATTATTGAAATGAACTTGATCAATCTCATTTTCTCACCTTTTCTGGGTCCTGCTATGACTTTTCAGCTTCACAGAGAACAGACAGCTGGCTTTGGAACTCGTAGGAGTGTGGATATCACTGAGGTCTAGATAACATTAAGGTGACTGGGAGCTAATTTGCTTGTCTACGTGCTATGCATTGTGGGGTGCATCTTTAGGTTTAACAGTTGTGCTGGAAAAGCAGTCTGCCTTCAGAGCTGGGTAGTATGAATAAGAGGAGATAAGAGGATTCACAGCCAGAGTAATTTCTAACTGATGCTGTTAAACCTTGATTTAGGATATTTCTGCACAGCTTGGCCCATGCTCACAAAATGAAACTGGTGGACTGTGCTGAGATCATAGGCAGTGATTAAACATTTATAGTTAACCGTAGTATACTATGGTATTGCTGCTGCCCAGAGGCAAAGCATTGTAATGCAGATTCAGTATAGCTGCTGCAAGAACTCTAAACCAAAAGGCAATAGAGTCTTTTCTACAGTACTGGCTCCTGGCTGTCCTCAAGACTCCTTGTATTTCTCCTCTATTCTTTATTTTAGTAGGGGGGCAGGGGGGAAAGTAAGTGAACGTTGCTAATAATGCTTCAAAACCTGCAGCTTCCATCATTTGTCCTCTGCTAAAAGTTTACTCTTGTGTATGTTCAGTTACTCTGTTTTTCTAAACTGGTTTATGCAATCAAATTTTGTAAACCTAAGGCGAGTATGTAGCTTTGCTGCTGGTGGTGGCTTAGTTGCAAGGTAGACTAATTAGAATGCCTGCTTGTAGAAAGCCATTATTTCTTAAAGAGGTAAGTGTAGGCATTTGGATTTTAAATGCATTCCTGTCATATCTGTGATCCCTTTAGATGTATATATGACAATCATGTTTAAAACAGGAGGGGTCTTGTTTGGTTTTAGGTGATTATAAGAAATGATTTCTTGACTGCCAGCAGCAGCTGATATTATTCAAGAGTCCCGTGTTTTGCTTTGTTTTTATATATTTGCATACCAGAGACTACTGTTTGCATAATAAAACTACTTTTAGTTTAAGTCTCTGTTATAGTTGATTGCACATGCATCACAAAGTGGTAGTTTTTTTATGCTATGTTAAGATCCAATTGAGCTTTCTTCCTTGTAAAATGTTGACTTTTAAATGTTCATTGTATTTGAAGAAAATATTTGGATCATAGCAACACACTTTTGATGCTAAGTGTCATAATTGTTATGCTGTGAATTTCCTGATGCTGACAGGTTGAAGAGGTAGGGAGAAAGGGACTTAAAGGACATAGATAATCACATCTTCGTTATGCACATGTAGCAGTTCAGATAAGCAAGTCATAGTTTACTGCAACAAGTGGCATTGAGGAAAGAAAAATGGTTGCCTGCTATAGTCTCTTAGAGGACAAAATTCTAAGATGAGTTCCTGTGGGAGGTACAGGAAGTACTTAAACTTATTTTAGTGTGCATTTTCTGCTACAACATTGGAATTACACTTTTAAAATCACTTGAAAGTATGTATATAATGCTCTTAAGGAGGACTTCTATAATGAAATTATATAACCTGTGATATGACTAGCTAGTGCCACACTTGGGCCTAATAATTAAAGTGATCTACAAAGAAATACCTGGTGGTACACCTACTGGAGGGGTAATTATTATTTGGTAAGTTCCTAATTCACATACAGATGAATATAAGCATGTCTGAAGCTAAGCCTGACCTTTCCTCTGAAAGGCTGGGGATTCCAGTTGGTTTCTTTGAGGAAAACGTCGTCAGAATTGGTCCCTGTATCAGATAAATGGCACCATCTCACAAAAGAAGTGTTGCTGCTATCCTTGCTGGTATTTGTATTTTCTATGGAATTAGCTGTCCAAAGAATTCCGTGATGGCTTTCACAAGTGCTCGACTCATATCAGCATTTGAAAAAGGGAAGAAATTAATATATTTTGTCTAAAAAAAAACAATTAAAGGCAACATCTTGTTTTAATGCAGCATTTTGAAAACAAGGATGACCTTTGAAAGTTGTATTGTCCTTTTGTTAGCTTATGACAGAATCTATACAAGCCTGATTTGTCACAACGCGGTGTCATCTGTTGAGGAGAATTCATAGAATCATGGAACTACTTGCTATTGCTCATCTTACTCTTTTTTTGTATTTCTTTCTGCTTTTGCATTTACCCTTTCATTCAACATAAAGACACATTAAGCTTTACCCACTTGGAGGAAAAGTGAAGGAGAGGTGCAAAACCACATCTGTATGAACATCAGCATGTCAGAAAAACAGGTGCTTGTATCAGAGAAGGATTAATGTCTCTTTTCTAGGGCCTGGGGAAAAGCAGAAATGGGGCAACTGTGATGCATAGAAAATTCATAGGTCCTTTACTATAATGCTATTAAAAGTGTAGATGTGGCTTAAGAGTTAGGGCAGAGGTCTGGGAATTAGTTGGCTTGTCTTCGACCTTAAGTAACTTTTTTGTGGCTCAATTTGCTTGACTATATAATAACATGGGGTTTTTTGTTTGTTTTGTGTGGATGTGGAGGGATTTGATTGCAAAATGCTTTGAAATTCTCAGATAGGGCCAAGTGGCTCATAATGGAGGCAGTTGGCAACATTTTTATGCTTGTGTTCTGTTGAGAAATAGCAAAGGGCAGGTAAAAAGTAATGCCTTTCCAACCTGACTTTCACTGCCTTGCAATGTGTGTAATCCTTTACCATGGTGTAAAGTGAGTGTAAAAATGCTACTGAGCTAGAAGAAAACAGCATTTTATGCTCATTTTATCCAAGTACAGATCACTATACAATGATCAAGACAGCTGCAAATCAGGCTTTTGTGGTAGATATAGGATACCCATGCTGGACATGGTATGCTGCTATGGCCACAAATTCCTTTGAGAAACCCTCTTTCTCCTTGAAGAAGACATTTCTTACGGGAGGTTTCTAAACAATCCGGCAACAACTTTCATCTTTCTGTACAATCTGCCTAGTATTGGTCTGAGACCTTATCCTGAAGGTGGAGCAGGACAATATAGCATAACTTCTGAGCATAACTTCTGAGCTACTGGTGCCTGAATTAGCACTGGTCATGAATCTAATTTATTGTCTCCTCCTAGGTGCATACTGTACCTTGTGGAGATATAGGCTAGATTAGGGTCTATGAGCTGTCTTGCACTGAACAGTAAACCTGTGCTTCCATTGCTGCAGAGCTCAAGACCCTCTTTTCTAGGTTAAATGTCTCTAAACATGTGGCCTGACAGAAGAGGCAGTGTTTTCATGCATCTCTTTCATTTGCACACCACACTGCATAATGACATGGGAGCAAACTAATTGCATTCTCTTATGAGCTAGAATCCTTAAGTCATGTTGGACTCCATATAGCTTGGCTAGAAACAGCCTAGAGTGGTGGAAAGCTAGCAGAATCTAGAAAATTAAACGAGTTTTCTCAAATGATAGTTCCACTTTTTTTTTTTTTTTTTTTTTGGGAAGGGGCAAGAGGAGTGTTGGATGGGTATTTTTGTAGGGTTTTTTCTATTGTTTTTTATTTTTTTTTTCCTGATTATAACGTATCGTCTATATGCAGTGATCTTTTTCTATAAACTGTGAAGAGGTGGCTCCAGATATGTGAAAAATAGTCTATGACATGAAGCTTTTACTCTATAGTAACAATATCAATAACATCTGTGATTTTAAAATTAAGATGAGCTAATTCACATGAAGCTCCTTCAGTATAAAAGGTTGTTGAAGACAAATTGTGCCTCAAGCTAAAGTCATAGTGTATTCTTCAGACAATGCAGATTTCAAAAGCTTGCCAGGTGTATTTCAACCCAATAGTCAATATTTAGAACAGATGCCTATTCTATAATTGATTGTGTATTTTTTGTAATGACAAATAGTAGAACTGTGCTGGGAGAAAGACAGGTGATGGACATTCTTGATCAAAGCAGTAATATTTACATATGTCTTCTCTGTAGATTCCTTTGAAGTTTGCTTGCTAATTCATTCACCCATTTCCTTAGAAGGCAGCTTTGAGAGTGGCAGAATTTAATTTGTGAGTGAACAATATTTTGTTTGGTTATGATTGGGTCTCAAACATGATAGGGTCCCAGCTCTGGATGTCAGATGTCTTTGGCTGATAGCTGACTCTGGTTGAGTGCTTTCTGCTGTGAGTCTGTGAACCATATCAGGATTGACCAGAATAAAAATGGTTTTCATGTCTGTGATGTCTGCTTGTGCTGTGGAATAACTTTTATTTTAGGCAAATAGTGCTTGGGTGGTTTGCCGAAAAAAGTTTTTCTGTTTTTTTGAAGTCTTGGTTTTGTATGATATCTGGTGATATAGCCTATGTATTATTTGCATAAATGGTCAGGCTTAATTTTATCAAGCTCTCTTAGGTAAGAAATTAACCTTTTCCTCAAGAGCTGGATCTGGCTGAGATGGAGTTACTGCTATGCTTTGTATTGATAGCTAGAAAGATGTCGATAACAAACCATAGTTTTGGCTAATGCTGAGCAGTGCATGCACAACATCAAGGCTGTCTCCCCAACATTCCAGCCCAACAGTAGGCGGGAGATGGGCAAGATCTTGGAAAGGAATATAGCTAGGACAGCTTACCCAAACTTACCAAAGGGATATTTCCATACTGTATGATGTCGGCTCAGCAATACATGCTAAGACAAAGGAGGAGGAGGGGGTGGCATTTGTTGTTACGACATTTGACTTCTGGAGCAACTGCTAGCATACTAAATCCCTACTTTCCAGGAAGTGGCTGCACATCACTTGCTGAGGGGAAGTAGAGAATAAATCTTTTGTTTCCCTTTGCTTCCATGCATTGTCTTTGCTTTTGCTTTGTTAAACTGCCTTTATCTTCATCCCTAAGTTTTTTTTCATCTTATTTTCTGCCCTCCCTGTCCTGCTGACCAGTGGAGTGATAGAGTGGTTTCGTGGGCATGTGGCATCCAGCCAATGTCAACCCACCATGGCTGTCAGTGCCCACTGGTCCATACTCTGTAACAATGTTTTGGAAAATTCATTTGACAGAAAAAGTTTGCAATTGCAGGCATGTTTTTTAGTCTCTTTGGAAAGCTGCATGTGCTGAGAAAAAGTGAGAAAGAGGAAAAAAGTTTCGTTCAACCTGTAAATCAGCACAATGCAATGCTTAGAGTGATACAATGCAAGGTTTAAGGAGATGTTTCAGTGATCACCTCACTCTTTGGGATAGCAGGTTAACCAGTGAAAGTTGACTCAGATTTTGAGATGATCAATGAAGCTTTCTGCCTGTGTATGAGAGTAGTGCGTGGCTTCATTTTTTTCACTTATCTATGTCCCAGTATTACTACCTGCATTAGAACTGTACGGTTTTTCAGTGGCAGGCAGTGAGATTGCAAGTTTAAATAGGGATGTGAGGGTTGATTATAAAAATGTGCTCCTGAGGAAATTGAAAATTTGGATAGTGAGAAGTTCTCAAATGGAAAATGGTTGTCAGTAGCTGCAGGGATGTTTTAGAAATCACCTGTGCCATGTTTAATGAATCTCTCTGAGCTCTCTGGCTGAGAAGATCAGGCCTAAGAAAAAGATAATTACTCAAAAGCAGAAGAGACAGGGCACACATGCACTAGTTGGTCAGATAAAGCTGTGTGACTAAGTTATTTTATTTCTTCAACTGTTGTAAAAGAACAGTTTGAGAATTTGGTAAACCAATTAAGATGTGTATATATCATGTGTGTAAATAATCTATATTCTAATAGAGTATAGTTATTTGTGTTACATTGATATGTAAGGAAATTTTCATTCTTCGATTCCTTTTTCTTTTTAAGAAAGTTGTAACAGATATGATGCAGATGAGTTTTATTTATTTATTAAAAAAGAAAATTAAAATATACCTTTTTAAAACAAGCAGCATGTCTATATAAAAAAATAGCCAACTTAAAAGAAGAAATGAGGTCAGTTATTTAAAGGTTAGATAATCTATAAATGGATACAGGACTTGCTGTCAAAATAGCAAAGCTAACAAAACACTGTCCTTACTCAAGCACTGGCAATCTCTAAACAAATTGTAATTTTCTCTTGGTTCCCTACTGAAATATGTAGTTCTTTTCTAAGCAGTGTATACGTGGTTTACAGCTCACAAGTAATAGCAGCATCCTTCTTGCTGTAGAGCAAAAATCTTATTTTCACTACCCTAAGTAAAGCAAATGGCAGCTACAGAAAGCAGTTAAACAGGCAAGGGTGGTCATTTTTTTTGAACAAGAATGACTTGTTAACTTTATACTGATAAAAAATACACTTTCATATAATACTAGTGCTGGAAGATTTTTTGGCCAATAGATGGAAAGGGATTATAAATGAATGTCAGTGAAAGTATTACAGGCTGTTATTAACATCTCCATTACAAAGTATGTATTACTGCAACTGTATTGTATATACACTGGATTTTTTTCAAAAGCTTCTTTCACTTTGTAGAGGTGTAAGAGTCTGTGAATGTTGCTAGTGGAGAATCTTATCCATAGGAGTGCAGTTCATTTAACAAGAAGTGACATAGTCAATTATATACGTACATGTGACAAAAGTATATTTTTTACATATATATGGGTTTCTTTAATGAGACATTCAAAATTTCACCATTTTATTTTTACTTTAAAAGTGACTGTAAGGGGATCTTGCCTCTCTGTGTTTCTTCACTATTTATTTTATTGTTTTATTCTAAAGGTAGTGAGCTAGGAGATTCATACTGCATACCATGCTGTGTTTTCAGTTGTCATTTTTGAGATGATCTCTAGACGGTAAGGTCAGACAAAATGTGTATGCCAAACAGGCCAGACAGAAAGAAGCTGGTAAAATGAATTTAAAAGAAAATAAATAGATAAGTATTCCAGATCTGTAAAGTGATTGGCTTTAATCTCTCAACCTTCTTTGTTGCTTTTCTTCTCACATAGAGTTCCTTTTGAACTAGCAGGTATACTGCACAGTATAAGAACTTTTCATTAAGGCATCAGTTAAGATATCTTTCTATATCTTGAAATATCAGTATATTCATAACTGTATCATCTTACACATTAAAGATGATTTTTTAATCAGATTTTGTCTCTCAAGTATGTCTACTTTTTTTGTATTTAATGAACATCTCAAATATTTTTTTTAATTTAAGCAAAAAACAACATTTCACTTTTGCTTTGCATCTTTTGAGTAAAACATGTGCTCAAACATTTTTTTAATCTGAAAATCTCACAATTTTTCAGTGAGGAATAGATATTTATATCTATACATTTCCACTAACTTGTACTAGGAAAAATGTGTTGTACATAAACAAAAAAAAAACTAACTGGAGTTTTCTCTGATTCTGTATATATTGGAAGCAAGCATAGCAAACAATGTTTAGATGAAACTTAAATTTGAAATATAATCAGCCACTTATCTACCTTTTCCTTTATTATTTTTTTCATTATCTGTGGCCATAGTACCAAAGCAGCTTTAGCTATTACTGAATTAGCAAAATTACAGAATCTGATACCTGTCACCCAAGCCTCACTGTGAATGCCACCTTATACAGAAGTGTGAGAGTTTTATTGCATAAAGAGCATCCCTGATCAATCTTTCATGTCACACATCTGAACATGTTGACAAAATTTCTGTCCAAGGAGTTAAATTAAGTATCTGAATTCCAAAAGTATACAGTGATCAGTATCCCATCAGAGAAAATATCCTAATTATGGTATTTTCACGTGGTATGCGTAAGTGAAGCATCCGCAGCAATATAGCTCATGATCTGCAGTAGCTAAGGGTTAAACAAATGTCCAGATGAGAAGAAGGTGATCATGGAGTAGAATGCTCTTTTTGCAAGGAGATGCTTGCTTCTGATCCTCCATAGTCTGCTCCCTCTACTGCAATAGCTCCTTTTGCTATGATTGATTTTTTTTTTTTCAATAAGTAGGTTGTCTGAAGCATTGGTTGTAAGAAAAATTGTATATTTTTAAGATAAGGGATTCATATAATGCAAAATGCTATGTAGTTCAAGAAGGTTTTTTTTAATTTAAATATACATGAACTTATTTCTCTACTACAGAAATGCCGAAGCAAATATATGATATATGTTGTTTACAACACTTGCAAGTGTGCTGCCTCTACCTTGACATAGAGAAACTTTCTTTAAAAAAATTTTATACTATTCTTACTCCTTTCCTTACTAAATCCTAGTTTGACACATTTATTCTCCCCTCTGGATCAGATTTTACATAAAATGAAACAGATTTATATTTATAGGTTAAATGAAGATAGGCCTATCTGGAGTTTCAACTTTTAAGACTAGTCAGGATGAATATCCAGCAGATCTTGCTTCTCTTTTATTCTAACTGTGCTACAAAAGAGACTAACAATTCATATTTTATTTAGTTTGACAAAGATAGAAGAGTGCTTTGCTTGCAAGCTCGTGTCAGCTTCTGTTTTAGAGTGGAGACCTAAGTGGTTAAGTATCATCAGTTGCCACAGTTTATTGTTTTTTATGAACAATGAGATCTATAGCACTGATCAGTGGAATGAAACTCTCTCTCTTGCCTTAAATATAGGACACTAAGACTCTGTGCTGTAAATCTTAGACCAACAGCATTCAAACATACATAAAGTGACTCATATTGTCATTAGATGATGCCACTAGCCTAAGATTTATGAAGACACAGGAGTATGGCAAAAATCCTAAACTGCTCAGTTTCCGTAGGTGAGAGGAGGATACATTTCAAGCAGGCTTTCATCTGCCCATCAAATAACCTAAGTTGTTTCTATTTTAGATACCACTGATATAGAAATTTATTCCTTTGTCATCATAATGTAGTCAGTTTTCAAGATAATTTTATTTGAGGAGGTTAGCATTCAGGATAATTTCCTAATTTCTTAAATTTTAGAGATGGATGTTCCACTATGAAAGAGAGAAATGTATATTTGCTTGCTTTTACTGGAATCCACCACTTCATACAAAATCCAGCCATTGCGCTATTCCATAGTTGTGTAAACATAAGTGCTGAGCACTTCTGGGGACTTCCTGGAGTGTAGTAAAAATTATTTTCTCTTTGATTGTGCTTGCCAGTGTTTGACCCTTGATGTTTCAGCGAGTGTTTGAAATCTTAGAAACCCAGTCTGAGAAGGAAGGAGGAGGTAAACAAAACAAAAATTTTGAGTGAGTTAGGAGACAGAGAAGCCACAAGAAATAAAACACAGCTTTGAAGATAGAGAAGTTTTAGTTGCCTGTGGAATTCAGAAGCTGAGGAAGTACTGAACATTAAACATTGAATGTAGTGTTCTTCTGACATACTGGAGCTAGAAATCTTAATCTTATTTTAATAATGAAGGATTAGTAATCTACAATTAGTATGTTAGTAATCTAACTGATTTTTGTCACCTCCTACCTTTTAAGTAAGGTCAGAACTGATGTGTATAGGGATATCATTTCTTCAGTGCCAGGTTCTTGTATGAGTAATGTGAACCTTAGAAGCAGAAGTTTAAAGAGAACAGTTTAAACACAGAAATATTTATTAAGATAATAGTCCAGTCTGGTAAACTCTGTGTTCAGTGTTGTGGTTAAAGTTTCCAAAATGCATCTTGCACTGCCTAAGTTCCTTTTAAAGTGACAGTTGGTTATTTCATCTACTGTGATTTAAAAACAAACAAACAAAATTAAAAAAAAAAAACCTCACAACTTTTTTCCCTGTCTGGAATCTTGTTGCTGATGTAGGATTCCAGTGACAATAAATGGTGGTGGTCAATATTAATATAAATGGTTACACGGGACAAAGACTAGTATGAATACTTGGGAAAAGCGGAGGAGTCCAAGCCATGGTGAGTAGAAAAGCCATAAATTCTATGAAGAAAAGGTGAGGAAAGCTTTTATATTGCTGTGCTACCTCATCTGTTAGTCTCCACCCTTCTTAGGGCAGGATGTCAGAATATTTTATTTCCAGAAATTTACAGTTGGTAGATTGAGATGCTTCAAGATGAAGATAAGATTCTTTTTTGAACAGATATACTTAAATCTTAGACTATAGTCTTGTAATCAAATTCATGTAGATGGGAGCTGGACGAAATACCTTTTAAAGAGTTTCTTTAGATAGTGGAATAGAGTAATTGCTTATAAAAAAAACAAATTAAAAAGCAGAATTGTTAACCCATTCCTTAACAAAACTACATGCCTTGGTTCAGGAGCCACAAATACTGACCTTGATTCCTTGCAGAGAACAAAGTTAATTATGTGACTGAGCTATTGCTGGGATAGAGTCTTAGCTTCAACCGCTTCTGGAGATGAACTGTATGTTCTTATGAATTTTTATCTAAAATATCTTTTGCCCTGTTCAGCTGTTAGCTGCTTTCCAATAAATTAATCTGCTTTTTTATCAGACTGAAAGCTCATTTGGTGTTAACCAGTAAGATCTCTTACACCAATAAACATTCGTGTTATTGCAGCAATTTTTTTCTTTTTTTTTGGGGGGGGTGGCAGTGGGGAAGGGGAAACAGTATCTTCTTTATCATCTCTGTATGTTAGTTGCAGAGAAAAACTGTTATACATTAGAAATTCATGACTCCAAGAATTTTCAACTTTTTTTCTGGTGAAGATAATTAGAATTCATGTAACCAGACCTACTGTGAAAGTAGCATAAAGTCTGAGTAACACAAATCTGCTTTTACAGTAACAACAACATTGTTGCATGTATAAAACCTGAGGTCTTCATTTCAGTTATTAAAATGCAGAAAAAAATCCATCAGGTATTAATGTTCCCAAAGGGCTGTCAGTAATGCTTTCTAATAAACCAAATGACTGTGTATATAAACCTATACTTTCCCTTTGCACATTAGGCAATGAATGGAAAGTGTTAGCTTGGAAGGATTTGTTGCCCAGCAGTTCAGATGGTAAAGACTGGTAAGGATTTCATTAAACACCTTAAGACAACATTTCCAAGACCAGTAACATGCTTAGCTCTTCTGCATGGTTTTTGAAAGGCTATGCATTATAGTTGCAAAAAGATTGCTTTGGACAGCAATGCTCTTCATATTAGAGCATTGTCAAAATAGGTATATATATATACATATGGACAAGAAACAGTTGAATTAAATCACTTGCTGAACATATTGCTGGGCATGCTCAATCTGGCTATGCAACTGCCTAGCAAAGCTCAAGGCACACAACAGATGTGGTGACTTTGGGCAGTGAATCTATACTGTTCAAATTTTTTTTTTTATAAATTTTAGTGAGCCTTGATATATGTTGTTCATATTGTGGGTAAGAAGGAGAAATTAGTCTTCTTATTTGCATGAGTTCATATTCAGCTTTTGTATTTTGACCAAGATTATTGCTCTGTACATATTAAATGATGGTGGAAGGTATAATAAAAAAAAAAAAAAAAAAGAGAAAGTAGCCTTTCTTACATTCAATTTCTGATATGATTTCATAACTTGCCCTTGTAGTCAATGAGCCACATATTTACAGCATGGCTGCTTGAGGAGTTGCATACACAGGCACGCTGATTAGACAACAAAGAGACAGGACTAAGTTAGCATAATTGTCATATACCAGCCAGGTATTTATTCTTCCTTACTGAGGTGAGGATGAAAATCTGTTTTTCATCAATAATAAAGGGAGGAATTGTTTTAGATCTCTGTCAGAACCACTTCTGACTGTTCACACTCGAATAGGAATCTGAGCCTTGTGTATGTTCATTCTTTTTGTCTCACAAAGCTTGACCTTGTCACTTGAGTGTGTTGTCTTTAGCTTCTGCTCTAGGAAAAACATCTTAACATTTTTATAGTCAGGTTTAATGGCCAGCAGAGAGATAAAATACCAAGACTAACTCATTCTGACAGAAAATTTTGAACATTTGCTAGATATATTTGGATTAGAAAGCCAGTTCTTTTCTCTCTAAGAAGTTAATAATAATTAAATATGTAGAGACGAACCAGACTTTGGCACTGTAGGCTTTTCAGTGTGTCCTATCCCAATTTAAAATATGTCTACTTTGAAAATACTTTATTTTGCATCTGAAAAACATAAGACTTTTGAGTCCTTTTCTCAGGCTTGTAGAGGCACATGTGTGAACATTAAGTGTTTGGATTTCTGAGCGCCCAAAACACTTTTCTAATCTGTGCCTTGATCTTTTTGTGCCTGGGTTCACAGGTCTGTAGTATCATTAACAGTAACAACTCTAGGGTGTTTTGAAGCATAGTTAAAGGACTAATTATCTGAGTGGGGCACAGAAAGTGGATTACTTGTTGCTAGACAGGATCTGTATGCCCTGCTTAACTTGTAAAGAAACAACCTGTGTTCTTCCTTGGATCTGACCGACTTGGGAACTGTAACAGCAAAAATAGACTCCCTGCATTAAGGGATGCTCTTCCTACCTCTATGGTGCAGACCCTTATCTATTGCAGACCCCGATTCCCATTTCCCTTCTGACCTTCATCATATCCAGGCAAAAATAGTTGAGCCACCTGGTGCAGCATATCCACAGGAATCAATTTTCATCTCCCACTGGCACATAAGCATCCATTTGCAAGGTGAGTCGGTGGAAGCCGGCTGCTTCTCTGTTGGAAGCAGTGCATGAATTACAAAGCAGCACTGCTGGGGGAAGGGTAGGTCATATAAGTGTAAAAACGTCTGGTTTGCAAGCAGTGTTACTGTAGCTAGCAAAAACTCACACCAGAGTGTAAAAGAGCGATTTGTATCACTGACTTTCCAGCCTGTGAAATGCGTAGTGCATTACTCTGCAAGAATGGAGAGTATGGTATAGCCACCTGTCAGCAGCCTCATATTCCACGCAGCAGTAGCTAGTAGCGTCAGTATTCATCTGTGAAAACATCTGTGTAATTAAGCCGAATGCCAAAGAGCATGTGAGTTCAGATGATAGTAGAAAGCTTCAAATAGAAGCTTAGATAGAGAGATTTGATTACCACATGGTTTTCCCAGACTTGGCTACATAACTCAATAGACATTGATCAATTGATAGGTGTGTATGCCAAATGCATTAAACTGTTATACGGAAGTTAGGGTAGAAAGAGAAAGAAGTAATCTTTTTAACAGACACTTTATTGTAAATACACATCATCCTTACCTTCTGTTCAAATGGGAATTATGTGGCTTTCTACTTTCTGTTCCCAGTTTAAAAAAAAAAAGTATGTGATTTGTGGTACAAAAGAAGGATTTAGTTAAAATAATCCTATTTCTTCTTACAAATAAAAGTGTTGTTGAGTAAAAATGTATTCTAATTGCGTTAATAACTTTTAGGTGGTGCATACTCTCATTATGTCTGTGTTACATGAAGCATTGGTATGGTGTGCATAATGATGAGAATACCATTGTGTATAATGTGTGATTGCAATATGCTGGGTTTTGCAGAATGTAATTTTCTATATAATGCCTACAGATGTTTTAAAAACAAACATGATTCTTAGACCACATGCTTTCCTGAAGATTAAAAGTGCATACAGCTGTTGATCTTGTGTTGTTGGTTTGTTGTTTTTACCTTTTAAATAACTTTTTTATTTTTAAAAGATTGTGAAAGTCTTACATTAAGGATAAAATTGAGCTTAATATTAACTGAGAATTATTATTTTATTTAAAAAACAAAACACAACCCAAACAGATTTTTTTCTAAAAATAATGAATTCTAACTTTCTCTTGTAATTTGTCATATTCAGCTGGGAAGTTAGTGAATACGTCCAAGTGCAGGATAAGTTTTGTACTACTCTGAAGTTCTGTTGGGAACTTTCAATAGGAGCTTATTTAGGAGAAAGGCTACATAATTATTCATTTATTACTTTTTTTTCTCTAATTTTGCAATGATGTTATTCCTGTTACAATTCAACTTCTACTATTTGCATTTTAACCTCTGTAGACGGGCAGTTTTGTTACTGAAAAAAAGAAGTGCATAGCATTCCAGTAACTTTTCTATTAACATATTCACTTGGTTTTGATGAATGGACTCAGTCTAAAGGATTCTACTATGATGTGTGATATCTCAAACAAATAGAAATATGTTTTTCATCAACACATTGAAAGGAATCATTTATATTGTCACATATGAATGACTTCTTCTGAATGTTGCAATTCCTTAGTCATACCGAGCTGCTCATTTTAAGTGTGCAGGGAGAACTTGCTAGATAAAAGCTGTTGTTTGGCTAAATAATATCCCCAAATACTTGAAGCAAATAAATCCAGTGTTACTTTGTGGGTTTTGTTGTTTTGTTTTGTTTTTTTTTTTTTCATAGAAATGATGGTTCTGTTTTTACTAGCATTCTAGCAGTGTTGAAAACTAAGAATAGTGGCTAGTTTTTAATGCTCAATATTCAATCAATATTAAAACTTTGATACATTGACATGCACAATAGGCAAAAACCTGTGACTTCTTGCTTAAATATATGAACATTACTCAGAAATGTTTATTAATTAGCAACGTTAAGGATCTTTATATATAAAGAGAGAGACTTGACTTAGGAAGTACATTTGCAATGTAAAAATGTTTGTGTCTATTTATTTTGTCAGTGGAAGAAAGGTCTAATGTATGCACACAGTATTTCTTGTGCAATTAATTTCTTCTTTGTGAGGGGTAGAATTTCTTGAAAACACACACACATGCTCATCTGATTTGCCTCTTATTTTAATACTTGCATAAAGATTCTCTAGGCTTTCTGATCTTCTCTTTTACATATTTCATTTTCCTCAGATACTGAGAAGACATTGTATTGAGGGAGTCAACTGGCACAATGCCTGCAATTAATGATAAGTCTTCCCTTGTCATTCTTTCTCTGCATCATTGTAGGCATTTATGAGTAAAGTATAAGAACATAGTGTATCTGTGCTTCTGAATGCAAAATCCATTACTTCACCTTTTCTTCCAGGGAAAGGACTTGTAGCTGAAGGGACAGACCAGGAGAACTGATGTCATTAAGAACTGCATAGAAAGCTTGCTTCTTTCTTTTTTCTCTCCCCATTTATTTATTTTTAGGTTGGGATTTTTTTGGTGGTTTTCTTTTTTTTTAAATAAACTATAATATTTGCTCATAATTAGAGAAAAGCCTTTGTAATATTATAGGTTTAGTCCATGCACAGATCCTGTACAGTAAGGTGGTGTATTTTCTCAAATTCTCCTCTTATAAATATAAAGAAAATTTTTAAGGGTTGATCTGATTGATCTTAGGGTGGTGTGTACCTGTCCTGTGCTTCACAGAAAAGTTCTGAATGACCCCCATGTAGAGAAAGATTTTGAATAATACAATGTTTAGGGCTTTATGTAGTGGCATGTCCATTGGGTCATGTTGTCTTCTACCAGTCTTCAAGGTATAGATTCAAAATCCAGTGAAGGCAGCAAAATTCTTTCTTCTTGGTTCAGGAGACTTTTTAAATTAGTGTACGCTGATTATAATTCTGCTCCTAGGCTTAAAATTTAAGCCTATACACCAAAATTTGAAAAAAAAAACCTAAAAAGCCTTTAAGATGACTAGAGATTTCTTGCATTATAGAAGCTGTCATAGCTCACAGTTAATTAGCACTGGCTTTCAGATTTTCAGTGAAGGGAAAAAACCAAAAGTAATCTAATTCAGGGTAAAGGAAAGAGTACATAGGCATAATCTATACTAACTCTGATTCTCTGCTGTAAATTATAGTAATGGCCAGTAGAAGGATCTTTCCCAACTGTAGACTGTGGTTTCAGTAAAACATGATTTTATTTAGAATTGAGTAAATACATGTAGTCCTGTACGAGGGAATTTTTTTTCTGATTTTTTTTAACCTTCAAAGAGGGACTATCTCTTAATGATTTCAGAATTGTATGGTGATGCTGAGACCTATTATGACAAAAGGAATAGAACTGTTACTAGGAGTATGGCATGACTTGCCAAAAGATTCATTTTCAGTAGATTTAATAGATTTCTTGACTGAAATCTTGATGGATGCTGGGTCTGTCAAATTATTATTGTAACCTAGTTGGTACCTGGGTGTGTTATACAGGCTGTGAGGCAAAAAGAATACGACAAAATTATATCTGTAAGAAAATAACACTACTATATCTTATCTTCTCTGGAAAAAATGATATTGTTTTGCAAAATATATATTGTGTCATAGACAGTGGGTAGCTTTCACAGATAACCATCACATGTTCATTATAAACAGAGGACAAGGTGATATTAGTTGACAATTCAGTCTTCTCCATATTGTGACAGTTTGGAATAGCCTTCCAAAATAAAATTCCATGGAGTTACTAGGATGTAAATTTTTGAAACAATTTGTTTCTAAACATTTTATAAAATTTCAAACATTATGAGCCACATACAGATTGCCTACTGTACATGTGTACATTTTATATTTGTTGAATGCATATGTAGGGATAGGCATGGATAATAATTTCAGTGACTTGCTCTGTTGAACTAAATATCCTCTGGAGTACTGTGTTCTGTACTGGGGTCCCCAGTTCAAGGACAGGGAACTGCTGAAGAGGGTACAGCAAAGGGCTACAAAGATTAATAGGAGACTAGAACATCTCTCTTATGAAGAAAGACTGAGGAACTTGGGGCTTTTTAGCCTAGAGAAGTGAAGACTAAGGGGGGATCTTATCATTGCTTATAAATACTTCAAGGATGGGTGTCAGGAGGATGGAGACAGTCTTTTTTTAGTGGTGCTCAGTGACAGAACAAGAGCACAGAGTTGAACATAGGAAGTTCCGTCTAAATATGAGGAGGAACTTCTTTACTCTGAGGGTGACAGAGCACTGGAATAGGCTGACAAGAGAGGTAGTGGAGTGTCCATCTCTAGAGACATTAAAAACCCACCTGGACATTGTCCCGTGCAATCTGCTTTAGGTGAACCTGCTCTAGAAGGGGGGTTGGACTGGAGGATCTCCAGAGATCCCTTCCAACCCCTATCATTCTGTGATCTGCTAGTGAAAATAATACCTGTGTATTGTACCTGGTACTTTCAGTGTATTTTCTTGCCATATAATCCTGTTAGAAAATTAAGTAGGTAGATTTAAAAGATGTCCATACACCATGGTTGTTTTGCACGTTTTTTGAAAAAAACTTCCATAGAACTCTATTTTTATCTGCATTAAATTCTGTTGTATTTTTCCACTGGAGCATTGTTTGCCAGTTGGTTACTACCACAGATTTGATAGAACTATCAATCAGAAACATTGTAAAAAGGGAAAATAAAAAGCAAACAAAACAACATAGCAGAACTGCTCTGAACAAAACCTATGGCCGTTTTGATAGGTGTCCTTTCCACAGTGCAAAAACCTATCAGAACACCCTCGTTTGTTTGGGTGCAACTGAGCTTCAAAAGGGCAAGACAAGTGTGCTGTTTTCAGGAAATGTTTCGGGAAATCATTTCTGATATGACACAGTTCATAAACCAGCAGCAGATGTGTGAACAGAATGCATTTTGGGGCCAGCTCAATGTATCTTTACTTTCTCTAGAAATGAAAATATTTAATAATTTTTTCATACTGTTAACCTTCTGCACTTGAGATGCTGTGGCATCACAGCAGAGTGGAGATCCTTCTCTGAGAGATGTGCCAGGGTGTTATCTGTTTGGCTAGCATAGCTCAGCACTTCAAAAACCTGGACAGATGGGGTGCCATCTCGTGAGAGCTAGGATTCTACAGGGCTTCAAAGGATCTAAGAGTTGAAGGTGGGGCACCGTATCCACTTCACACACCAGTTCTGCTGCTAGCTTATATTGCAGCAAATGAGATGATGGCACAAAAAAAAAGAAAGAAAGAAAAAATGCTAGGGAGCAAAGTTATACCCGGCAGAGAATGGTATAAATAAAAAAGGATAGGTGTGCCTGTTGTGTTGTCTCTCAAATCTTGATATTGACAGTTTTTAGAGGTAGGAAAGGTCTTTGAATAGACCTTTACTTCTTCCATTATCTTACTCTCTCTGTCTGGTCCTACACTTCCTGTGTGTAAAAGTCTACAGAAAGGACTTTCTCAATCCTCTGAACATTTGAGAATGTCTTGCATTTTTGTATTTTTATAACTATTCCTATAAAAATCCTAATATATTTCCCTCTTTCTATGGCCTTTATTGAAATGTGAGCTGTGCTTCCTATACTTAGTTCATTCTTTCTCTACTATTTACCAGCACAGCTTTTTTCCTCTTTTTAAAGCATTTGTGTAGAAACAAACCAGCAGCATACAAATGGATCTGCAGTGGCAAACCTTCTGCTTGCAAACAGCATAAGGCAGCCAAGTTTGTAGAACAGATCAAATAGTTAAGTTACATGGGTAACATAAGGTGTGCAGTGCAGACAAAGCAGCTGCTCCAGAGTCTTTTGAACCTTCATTTACTACCACCTCCTCCCTCCCAGCCCCCACCCAAGCACAGCATCGTGGCATTAGTTTTTCACAGCCATCAGAGACTGCGTTCTTTCCAAAGCTGTTACCGGATCTCTGGCGTAAGACCTTTAGCATTTGTTAGGGCTTACACAAGTTAAAGTACTGGATGTTGAGGACTGAGTTTAGCACTTACCAAAAGAAGTCGCTGAAAGTAGGTAGTGTTCCCATACATGGGAAAGGCTCCCTATCCATTTGCTTTGCTAAAAAGCAATCACTTCTTCCATTTGTACCATGGTATACTATTTCTGAGTTGTCCAAAGGAAGAATATTAAAACATGCCACTTTATTATTTAATTTTCTTGCCCTCATTGCAGTTTGGAAAAAAACTGGAAGGCTATTTGCTCTTTCCTGAGAGACTTGTGCCTACAGCACAGTCTAGTGGCCCTACACTGATGTGGGACTGGAAATGAAGATGACTCTTTATCTTTTCTGTCATGTTGAATTCTAGGACTGGCATTTAAGAAGCCCTTTTGAATGAGTAGCTTCAAATTGATCCGGTTTGTTGAAAATCTTGAGGCCCACTGATTTGAGAAATAGCATTTGGATTGGAAAAAAAGATAGATTTCACGTCACTATGCAAGCTTTGTGAGACTGGATTTTGCATTGCAGCAGTCATTTAGAGTGTATAACTGCTTGTTTCAGCATCCTTTTAATTTAGTGACTTTTCCCACGCTAAACTTAGAAGAGTACTTCTGTATATGTGTGCGTATATATATGTGTCTCTGTGTGCATTTATGTATTAATAACAGCTATATATAAGAATAAAATATTTGAAATATCTTCTAATGTTTAAAAAGGGTTAGAAGCTATTTCAGTGTATTTTCTGAGCATGTCACCGATGTGAATACACTGTGTTATGTATAGCTTTACACAGATCTGTAGAAGTTGCAGTATGTAGTTGAAATCCATGGTTGTAAACCTGAACGCTGAACTATAAGATTTGTAGATAATAATTATTGTGAACTGCAAAGTTATTAAGACATCTTAAATTTATCAGCTATTAATAAACACATGAATAGTTAATGGTGTCATGTGAACATACAATATGATAATTTCTAAGCTTTACTATTTCTCCTTCCAGGAGATCTTATGACTAGAATATTGTAGATTTTTTTCTACATGAATCAGCAATTAACCTTCTCTTTGCAGAAAAACTTCAAACTATGCACTTCAAAATCAGATGGGAAAGCTTTTTATTAAGGTTTGCATTATGCATTTATTATATTTTTTGAGAACTATCAAAGTATGATGAGGATAGTAAAGGATTACTGCTTAAACATTAATTTAAAGCACATATTTCCATGTGTCATCCATTTCTCTAGAATTTGTTGATTTTGATCAGAAGTTAACAAAAGGATTTGGGAAATTCCATTCTTCCAATGACACAGCACTAATCACGGACAGACGCTTAAGCATTTAATGTCCACCTTCTCTGACTATCTATTCTTTCTCCATGAAAAAAGGTTGCGTACTAGGAGAGCAGTCTCAGGCCATACTGACAGCTTGAACCATGTTAAGGGATTGTAATAATTTTTCACTTTCCAAACAGTGGACAGGTTACAAGCTAGTGAACAGTGTGACCATGTGGACACGTATGTGCCAGAGTTCAAGGCTGTGACCTGCTTCTGTTCAGGTTACTAGGACAAACATAGCCTTTGGGACCAGGATTAGCAATTTAATTAGAAGATCATATAAAATTAATATACAATATAATTTGCTGAACAGGACCTGTATCATTACACATCTATTATATCACAGTTAAAAGAAGTCAAGTAGCATTTACATCAACAATATAATTAGAATTCTATAGTTTTGGAGATGTCATATCATAATCTTCAGGGCTTATAAGGTGCGTGAGTTGCCTATGTTTAATCACAGTAACATACTCCAGGGTGAAATGCTTTCATGGATAACAATAGTAATTTGGCACTGTCATGTATTACAGTTTGACATAATAAAAAGAATAAACTCCTAGAAAGTTTGTAGGCATTTAAGTGAAGAGCAAGGATATCAATCATTATGATAAGTAATGCTAGCAAGAATAATACTGGTGATAAAATTCCCCATTTCAAGGTTTAAACTTATTGCTCACTATTAAAGATTAGGATGAAAATATGACAAGGATGAGATGACCTCAAAGGTACTTGATTGGTACAGTTGGCTTATTCTTCATTATACTGGTAAAAGCTGGAAAAAAGATGCTGAATTTAAGTGAACCATTAATTTGCCTGAAATTTTATTATCAGCTGCTAAATTCCAGAATGGAGCTGTATTCTGCTTTCCAACATGGACCGGGAAGTTTTATAGTCTACAAAGTGCTGTCCTAGATCCTCTGTTAGATACCAAGGCCATTCAGACTTCCAGGTGCTAACAGCTTGTGAGGCTTTTGTCTGTCCTCTAAGTACTGTGCTTCTTGGTCCAGAGTGATGCTTCTACAGAAGGGAGACACACAGTAGGACACAGTAGGAAGAAAATAGAATAGTTGCACCAAAGTGATAGTTTACTATGGCTGCAGAAGGTATATTCTTACAAAGACTCTCTCTGTAGTTGCTTACACTTTTTGCATTTGTAGATGCAACACACTTGAGAAGCTGATCAAGGCAGTGACTTGCAATCTCATCCTTAGTTTATGGGAAAGCTCAGAATTGACATCTGGTGGCTACACGTAAATAGAATAAATTTCTGCTAAGAAAAAGTGTCATACTTAAAATTTGGTATTTTTCTTTTAAAAATGAAAGAAGCCTTGGCATAAAATTTATTCAGGGTCACATTTCACCCATAATGTGTTTTTTTTCTTTTTCAAACCTGTACCTAGTTACACTTTAATATTTGCAGTCTCTCTAGAATGTCAACATCATTGTATAATAACCAACTTATTATTGAAAGCAGCAAATGCCATGCTGCCAATCACTTGTCCATCACACTAACAGGTGCACTGCCACTGTCAGTGTCAG
This sequence comes from Coracias cyanogaster, assembly GCA_033124195.1. Lineage (NCBI taxonomy): Eukaryota > Metazoa > Chordata > Aves > Coraciiformes > Coraciidae > Coracias > Coracias cyanogaster. The sequence continues at coordinate 36,820 of JAVSBS010019411.1, forward strand.
GCTGAATACTAGGGATCAGTTAGACAGGTGGAGTAATTTACTCATCTTGTAGTGGCAGAAGGGGACACCTTATCAAAGGAAAAAGAGAAGTGGCTTCTCTTTGTGCCTTTGGTATGTTGCTATATAACCTGGATTTATAGTCTCTGTGTAGAAAGTGATGCACTAAATTTTATTCTGAAGGGGGGAAAAAAGTTCTAAGTTCTTTTAGGTATTTTCCAAGAATATTTGTTTTTCCTTCCTCTTCACCTTATCCACTGTCATTCTTACCCTCTCCTTCCATGGCCCCCATCCTGAGCCTTTTACTATTGTCAGCTTTACAGACTGCTAGATGCTAAATCCTTGAAAGATCTATCAGTCTATTGGAGTAAAAAAAAAACAAACATTACCACCACCAAAACAAAACCAAAACAAACTTCAATGACGACTAGCAATTCTTTGCATTAAAATATTTCCCATTGCCATTTTTTTTTGATGGTGAGTGGAAAAGAGTTGGCCAAAACATACTTTACCATTTCATCCGGAAGATAATAAATGTAGGAGTTATTATATCAGTTATTACTACTGATGCCAGTCTTCACCTGTCCTAATCTCTGTAGCCATGATAGCTGCTGGTTAATACACAGAAAGTTTCTGGGGGCAGCTGAGAAAGAAGTTGCTTTATTTACTTGTCTTTCTCTCTTATTATCAGTATGCTGGACAAATTTTCTAGTATCATCTGTGACCTTCTGACTGGATAGGACCTTCTCTTCTAAACAGGAGAGCTAGGCCTGGTGTGTTTGTCCTTGTAGCTTCTGACTAAAACTGTCTGTGGTCAGGTACAACCAGTAATCGCCCGGGCCAGTAAATAGAGCCATTACTTATAACAAGGATCTATGAGTCTTCAAAGTCAGAATGGTAGAGGCAGCCTCAGACTAATAGTGGGAAGGAAGAATTCATGGTAATGGTTTTGAAACCTCACTTTTATTGCAGCACAGAGAGCAGTGTTTGGTTACACACTGGAGGTTAATTCTAATTTATCCACACAAGCATTGTTGGGAGTACATGTACCCTCACACTAGAAAATCTGGGGCTTAAACAAACTTTAGCTTACAAAAGTGCCAATTTTCTTTAGGATATGGCTAGTAATAGGCTTGCCCTGTGGGTTGACAGGGGGATTTGTGGTGCATTGACTGTCTTGTTTAGCAAATGGCTCCCATAATCTCCAATTCCATCATCTAGATATGTAGTTCAGCAATTTTTGTAAACAGCAGAGCTTTCCCTTCGTTTCTTCTCTGTGTACCAAAATGTAATGGGCAGTGCTAAAACTTCAGACAGCCTTGGGCATGGTATCACGTTATACCTAATCTGATGTAATTACAGGTTGCTACCAACAAGGATGCTCCCAGCCCTTATGCCCTTGTGCTTTCTGTTGCTTATCTTGTATCCCTTAAAAGGAAAAAAATTGTTCTTTTCCACTAATCGGTAAGAACCAACTATCTCCTAGCTGCAGGAGAGCTGGGAGATGAAGACAACCAGGATTATCTTTTTCAGTGGTAGGCAGCAATTCGGTAGAGGGTGAAACTGCACCTGTGCAGTCCTTTCCTCTTCAGCATGTGACCCTCATGGACAGGCACTTAAATCTTCCCTCTGTTTATTTGCTATTATTCCCCATAAAGTGATACAAGCCCATTACCATCATGCATAAGCTTCTGTGATGAGATATTTTTGTACTGTTATATGATTTAACTGTAATGTTATTGCCATTTAACTGGTATGATGCTACTGATATTAAAAAGCATTATCCCAGCTGAACATTTGGTTTACCAGAATAACATGCAACCCCAAACCCAGTGACTGTAAAAGAGGTTTTTTTCCTTTTTTTCTTTTTGATGTAATTTATACAGTTTAGAGCAATTGACAAGTTTGAAGGATTTGATCCAGATCATTTTTTAGGTTACTATTTGCTAAAGAGGATAAACAGGAGAGCGTTTTGCATAGATGGAAAGATGAAACAGAAGCCAAACAATACTGAAAATAGCTCCTTATATTGGACACTTAAAAAATCATTTTGTTTTCTCCTACACCTGTTTTGTATTTTAAGTTGGCATTCTTGTGCTGTATTAGAAAACTGGGCTCAGAAACCACAGATCAAGATCAGGTCCTGGAAATGAGCCTGAGGCTTTAGCTACACGAAGCCCCAGGGCTGAACACACATATCGACTGGTCTCATTCTGACTCTGCAACTAATGTAAGACCTTCCTATTCCAGGCTTTCCCCCTTTCTAACTCCTTTCTCCCTTGAGCAAGAAAGTGTGAGTGCACACCCTGAGTGGATGCTAATCTGTATGATAATTTGGTAAAGCAGGCCCCAAAGGCATGCTCAAAATGCATGCAGCTACAAAATTTCCATCAGCACTGGGCTTTTATCTCTGGATGAAGAGAACCAGAAGCCAGGTGATCCCGAGCTCGAGGTGGTTTGCACAACAGGGATGCTAACATGGAACTGAAGTTCAGTAGAACACAAGGCTTAGAAACCAGAGAAACTTGGTTTTGGTTAAATGCCATTTTGGCAAAACACAAGTTTTAGAAAATGCCACTGCCACTTCTGTTCAATAAAGTATTTGATGTCTGAGAAACCAAACCCTAAGAACACCCTCTAAAGGTGTAGATAAGGAAATATATTTATTGCTATTTATTCATAATAAAATATTCAACAACAAAATGACTACAGATATTTAAATTAGATAAGAAACCTCTGCAATGACATAGACTGAAGATTTAGATTTGGAGTGCACATAAGTATTTTTTCTCTCACTTGAATGGAGATTGCAAAGATTAGTTCAGTTATCACAGCTATATTGACTTTCTGTTCATTTTCAGAAGTACTTTTAAAGGCAAATTGTGCCATTCATTGTCAATAAGCATGCTAGTGTTCTTTGCTGCTTGAAGTTCTCTCTGTAAATGAAAACTGTCCCTAAGGCTGCAGTCCAGCTCTGTGCATGACAGCTAAATTCCCCTTTTTTCTTTCACTCTTATGGTTCAGTTTCTCAAAAAAAAAAAAAAAAACACAACAGAAAAACCAAACCCACCACCTCTTTTTCAATGCCTTTTAAATATTTCTTCTCTTTCTGCTATGTAATACAATTTAAAAGGAAAGCGGTCTTTCACCAGTTCCAATATTATAGTTTCCCACCCAGTGATGCCATTTTGTCTGAAGTATAACCAATGCTTTCGGATCTGATGCGTAAAGCTAAGTGTCTGCACCCATGGTGAATTGAAGAAAAATTGCAGTTAAATATACCCCAGATGGATTCAGGAGCTAAGCCATTACGTGTTAGGTCTGAAAATGTTGGTCTGTGTGTTCTGTAGCAATAAAGGGGAGAAGGAAAGGATAACATTAAGGAAAAATAATGAGGACTCTTTTTTAACCTTTTTTTTTTTTTTATCAAAACACATTTAGAATGCTGTCATCAAAGTATGCATGTGGAAACATCTCTTTAGAAAAACTGGATTCTTTAACTACATACTGCTACTTCAGTAACAAAGCTGCGCTGTAAAATGCTAGGAAGTTCTTCCTTCATCACTGGATTGCTTTCATGTGTTCTTAAATCTCTAATAATAACTTCATTTTTTCAGCTCTGTACACATTGTGTGATTCAGGTAGTGCTTACCACAGTTCAGAGGAGCTGTGTACAATGTGACATGTTCAGGCACTGTTTGGTATGTGGTTTTTGTTTTCTTTGTTTGATAGAGCAGTGAATGGAAAACACTGAATTTCAAAGGGTTTGTGATGTAAAAAGTGAATACCTTTTTCTGCCTCAAAATTTATATTCATAAATCTTGTTGGCAAAAGAGGGAAAGTAAACCACTTAGGATATATAACTGTCCTGATGAAGATATACAGACCTCCTAAAAATTTAATCTGGTTCTTAGAGTACAGAAGGCTGAAATTTTGCTTGTATAGATAAAATTGTTACAAGATTGAAACCCCAGAGGCCAACTCTAGAGAGGAACTCTATGCTCAGCTCATGTATGTGTGGTGGTTTATTTTTCAACAAATTTTTCAACAACTTGCCATTTAAATGTTATCACATAAAGGCACAGGGGATTTCTCATCTTCTGTTGTTAAGTTAAGGTGCCATACTGGCAACTGGCAACTGCATGTAGAAAAATACTGTTCTAAGAGTATATTTTAAAAGAGATATCTTAGTTGCAGTTTTTGGGGGAAATGCTTGTATTGCTGCTAGCTTACATCTCCCACGGGGAGCCACTGTGGAGCAGGGATTACCTCAAATAGGTTTTAGCAGATTAAACAAGCCATGAAAAAAAAGCTTGTCTTTGTTTTTCCTTCCTCTCTCTACAAATAACATGGTAGACAGAAGAGGATGAATTACAATTTAGTATGTCAGCCATAACTAGCCTGTATCCCAGGAGGTTTTTTTCCAACTTTACTTACATATCAGTAAAGTATCACCTGAAAACTCCTAAAGATAACAGAAGATATGTATATGATATCAAACATGTAGGAACATGTAGCTTTTGCTAAGCTTCTGCACTATTGGTACATAGTAATTTACATTTTAGTTCTCGGTCAAATGTTCTCTTTGTTTTGCCTCTGCTTTATGGAAATGGAAGGCATTTAAATTTTGAAGCAGTCTATACTGACACAAACCAGTTATACTAAAGATTTTTTTCTAAACAACAAATTTTGCTTGCTTTTACACAGAAGGAAATACCTTTTATTTTTATTTCATTCACAAAAAAAAAGAGTAAAGCTTGTGCTTGCACACATAGACCACTGTTATGTAGATGCATTTGTGATTCTTGCTCAATTTTCTCTGAGAGCTGTTGAAGTCAGTTGATGCTTTTTTATTTGAGTTGTTCATTGAGATTCAAGACAGGAAATGTTTTGTGTATGTACTCAGAGCCCACACTTTACCTGGTGTAGAGAAATGCAATCCATATAATCTCTCATGGTGTCCAGCCACAGATCACTGATGAATTTCTACCTGTAAATGTTGCTCTAAGTGAATAATGGAGAAGTGGCAGAGCATCTTAGAAATTCTACTTGGAGAGTAGAAGTAAAATTCTGTTTGAAAGGTAGGCCCCATGCAAAAGATTTTACCTTGTTAAATTGTTGCCTCATGTCCTATCTGTATGTAACCGCAGGCATTTTTCCACATCATTCTACTACCTTCACTGTTCTAGCTGATTCCCTGTTAGAATCTGAAATCAGTTTCACATTTGTCTCCAACCAAAATCTCTTCTTCAGTAACTCCAGCCATTAAAGGTGAAGTGATGCAGCTGGCTTCAGTTATGTGTGATCACATATTAATTATACAATATGATTTCATATTGTTGCAGACACTTTATAGGATTTTTTGCTTTTTTTCCCTAAGTTGATCAAGGATGGCTATATCTTCTTTCTTCTATAAACTTCATGAAAAAATTATTCAAAAAATAATTCCTAAGCCTTTCAGAAAACAATTGCATATCATTCAACTGATTAAAAGTTTACTGTTTTTAAAGAAGCAATATGTCTAAAGAATGTGCTTAAGGTCTAGTTATAGATTCTCACAAATTTTTTGCAAGAGAGAAGCAATCCTGAATTACTGTGACAAGTGACCAGCGAACAATATCAGTTCCTTTCAACTTCCATATTTGTGCACTCCATGTATTTTATAACAACAATGTTTATGCTGTTGTTGGTGATATATTACACTGTAAGAAAAAAACAAGTATAAAGCATAACTTAATTATTACAGAATTGGAGAATATAGGAAATTTTTAGTTAATTTTCCCCAAAACTCAAACTAAGCTGCTGAAAAGTTTGTTTTTAGAAAAGTTCTTTCACATTATTTCCAAACTAAATTAACCTCTATAGCAGTATAGTTTATTGTGAATGAATGATAATGAGATTAATATTCATACACAGAAAGCACAACATTGTAAATCATGTCATTCTTGAAATAGAGTCATAGTCAAAAAGGTAACTGTGAAAATGACAGTGTAGATTTCTGTATTTATTATTTCTCAATGATTTCCCTATCAAATATGTTTAGTTTGCAAGTAAAAAAAAATAATTTTTCTAACTGCCAGTTACTCAAACTGAACTTGACATCTTAAATCTATCTGTCATCTCTTACCCACAGAATAGAGTTTACATATTGAAACTTAGATGCCCGTCCTTTTTGGTAATGGATGAGGCAGAATAGGACCTGGCTCATTCTTCTGTGTGGTGGCTGGAGTGACATTACAACTGCATTGCAACTAACCACGAAAACTTTGCTAGATGAGGAAACAGATGCAACTCTGTAAATAGAAGCTGTTATGTGTACTGGAAATATGTCATTTTTACATCTTACATTTTGTTTGCACATACCAAAGCAAGTTAGAATCCAGGTGTCATTATCTTTCCTTTATTAGGAGAGAAAATATGCCTGAGAGGGTGGAAACTGGGTTATCCAAAGCAACAAGGTCTTTTCATAGTATAATTTGTATCACTTTAAGACTGATTTGCTTATCTCTATGGCTAGTAATAATCAAATATTTTAACTTCCTGAGTAGTTGCCTCACAAGATAGTGCAGCCATAAATCAAAGAGTTATCAAATGGTCCTTGCTTATGTGGGAAATGTATCTTTAAACTTATTTTTATGTGCACCGGGGTCTTTTCTATCACTTTTCCTTTCTATTCCTTACTAGTTTTCCCCCCAACAAGGAAACCACAAGTATCTTTATCTCTTTCACTTGTCTTCCCTAGAGAAGTCAAAACCTCCAGGTCTGAGTATGACCAGAATTATGGAACTGTATAATCTTAACAAGCTGTTGCAGTGTCTGGGATGTTTGTAGGCTCCTTTTCTCCCTGTCACCTGTCTTCTTTTCCATGTAGCACAATTGGGCCAGTATTTGATTCAGTAAAACATAAAAATTTAAAATGAAACTTTCAGTCCACACTTTTCCTAAATATTTTGGTTGGCAGAAGCTTCATTACACAATAAATGAGTCTTCTGGAAACAGCCAACTGTTTCATATAAACCGGGCTCCTGTTCCTTTATTGCTTTCAGGGGAGAACAATGAAAATTCACTGTTACTGGCCACATCAACCTGAATGAAAGCCAAATAGGAAAATTGAAAATGATTGTCAAGTTCATCATATCTAATACAATAGAGGCAAATTAGAGTTATCTGCAGCAGCAGAAGTAGCAGCAGATTGCATTATAAATCATCATATCATTGACAGTCAATTACATTCAAAACTTTTCAAGCATGAGGCAGCAGCAGTGTTTATCTACTAACAAACTTATTCAAGCCAGAAAACACAGTGTGGGTGCATAAGGAGAATTTCTTGGGGGTCTGAAGAGTTTGTGTTAAAAACGAGAATTTCAGCAAAAAGATAATCCATGAAGGGTAGAAAAGATGATGCCTGGTTTGTAGTGAAATTTTATCTTTAAACCTATTCTTTCTTCCACTGCAGTAAACCCACACTTGTGTGGAAGAGCCCTGCAGTAATGTCAACTTCTTTCCAATCTTCTTTGCTTCATTACCACATCTGCTTCCACAATTCTTCTAGCTCCCTTCTGAGTTCCCAGCATTTGCCCCCTTCCCTTGTACTTTGTTTATTTTCAATTTCAGCTTGTCTCCTTCAGGAATGAAGAGCTTTCTGAAAGTTATTCAAAGTAACCTAGCATTTTGGGGAATCCGTGACTCACTTAATGGATAATGTGATTTTAATTAAATTCTAGTAAAATAGATAATATAAAAAATTAATGTAAGTTGAGAGAAAAGTCTTGACAATATTTTACCAGTCAGCTTATTGTACAAACTCTGAGACTTGAACTTAACCCTTACAATTAAATGCAATTTTTTCTCTACTGGAAGTTACAATGATTGCACTTTCTGGCTGTTCCTGTAGGCACTGGGAAGAGCACAGAGCAAGAGCGAAAACTTCAGGGCTTGAGAGGAGGGTTTATGATTTTGCTATAATGCAAAAGAAAGGGAAAGTGATCCACATGATGGTCCACCTACTTTTTCAATAAGCATAGAAAGCCCTGAAGCAGTAACAGAGAGTAATGCAGAGTTAGTTTTGATCTTGTATCCACAGAACTATATGGCATGGGAAAAGTCAGGGTTTGGGGAGAAGGTCTTAATTTTATAGGTTTCTTTTTTCTAATCAAATGTGGATAGATCAACAGAGAATCTCTTTTAGCACCTTTCAGGTCTCTTCATATTTGCAGGTCTCTTTATATTTTCTGTTCATATTTTGAGAAAATTATCATGCAATAGAACAATGAATTGCCCTAGCATTAAAATGGGAAAATAGTTGAGGCTGAAATCTGTGCTGCTGTTTTGCAGAATAAATTATTTATTTCTAATAAGCAATAAGACATTTCAGGTCTGAGGTCTTCCTCCCGCAAGAGCTCTCCTTTGTGCTCTGAGAGCTACTGGCTCTATCCCATTCCAGTTAGCTGACTTCAACTATACTGCAATGGAGATGCCTGCAATTCATTCTCAATTCCAGTCCTAACCAACAAATAATTTTTGTCATTAGCCACCCAGCTCTTGGTGTATCTGAGATGAGAGGAGTATGAAGGTGAAGACCCAGCTTGTTACACTTGCCACACACCTCTGCTGAATTTTAGCTTTGCCACACCTGAGAACTGATCTGTGGGTCCCTCTAATATTCAGTATCTAGCGGAAGTACAAAACTTAGCACTTCTTGGATAGTTAAAAGAAAGATAGAAGTAACTGCAGAAAGTAGTTTAGGCATTAGATGGGTTAAATCGTGCTGAGAATCTAGAACAAAAACTGCCTTAATGTAGGTACCTAAAGTGCTGGGGCCTGAACAGTGGGCCCTGAGTTGGAGTTGACCTAGCAGAATGTTTTGTTTTTTCTTATTGGCTTCATGTTTCAGAGGCAGAACGTGGTCCACCTGTGGCTCTGCCCTCACCCAGGTGGTCATTGTTGGGGTGGTGGGTGAGGCCAGGGCTGTATCAGCCAGGAGCTGATCAGTTGGAGGAGCTTCTTTTTGGGTGTACCTTCTGTCGGGGCTGATTGCATCTTGCTGAGCTCTCTAGGTAGTGTCCTTCCGTGTAAAGGGCCACAGAGGGAGCCAACTGTCCATTGTGTACAGCAGGTGATGTTAGCACCAGAGTGGGCAGCAGAGGAGCTGGGCCCACAAGAATTTATGGCAGGACTGTCTGAAAGAAGACTTCTGAGGGGATGTTGCTGAGTTCCATGGTCTATGTGATCAGGCAACTGATGGCAGCATAAAATGATGATGGCTGAACCAGCACAACAGTACCATAGTCAGTTGTCTGAAGTTAGGGATGAACTTATTATGGCTAATATCAGAATGAACAAGAACAGAATTTTTTTTACTAGCATTATTTTAAAGCACTAATAAATTAGCTGAACAGATAGAAAAGAAAGGCTGTGTGAAATTTTACATGCCTGAAAACAGTACTTAAAGGGCAGATGGGGAGGGATTATTTATCAGGAGTGTAGTGATGAAAATAAGAGTTAATGGTTTTAAACTGAAAGAGGATATGTTTAGATCAGATATACAAAAGAAATTGTCCCCTTCCTGGAAGTGTTCAAGGCCAGGTTGGATGGGGCTTTGAGCAACCTGGTCCAGTGGGAGGTGTCCCTGCCCATGGCAGGGGCGTTGGAACTAGATAATCTTTAAGTCTCTTCCAACACAAACCATTCTATGATTTTATGAATAAAAAAAAGTGTTTTAACTAATGTCTGAACCAGGGAAGTAAGGAATAAAAATGTGGATATTTTGGGTGGAATTCAGATGCCTGAACATAGTTGTCCCATGCAGTTTGGGATGCCCTGGCATACCCAAGTGTGCTACTCTTCTAGAATGTTGTAGTTGGTCTAATAGTCTCATGTTCTATCTACCCTGTGAAACAGCAGGTACATCATAATGTTTCATATCAGGGAGTCTCTGGGACATTTTAAATGGCATAAGACATATCTGTTTAGGTAACTGAGTCTCATCCAGTCTTTGGGCTCTTGTTGTATTATGAAATGACAACTACAAAATAGAAAACAATTATGCAGTCTGTGCAGTTGTGTCCTTTTGTTTTAGTAGATCATAGAATCATAGAATTATAGAATGTTAGGGGTTGGAAGGAACCTCTGGAGATCATCGAGACCAACCACCCTGCCAAGCAGGACCACAGAATCGCATAGACCACAGGAATGCATCCAGACCGGTCTTGAAAGCCTCCAGAGAAGGAGACTCCACAACCTCCCTGGGGAGCTCGTTCCAGTGCTCTGTAACCCTCACAGGAAAGAAGTTCCTCTTCATCTTGAGGTGGAACTTCCTGTGCTCTAGCTTGCATCCGTTGCCCCTTGTCCTATCACAGGGCATAAGTGAACAGAGGTTCCCCTTTCTTCTTGACACTCATTCCTCATCTATTTACACACATTAATTACATCCCCTCTCAGTCTTCTTTCCTCCAGACTAAAAAGCCCTAGGTCTCTCAACCTTTTCTCATAAGGCAGGTGTTCCAGTCCCCTAATCATCCTCATAGCCCTCCATTGGACTCTCTCAAGTAGATCTCTGTCCCTCGTGAACTGGGGAGCCCAGAACTGAATGCAGTACTCCAGGCGAGGTCTCACTAGGGCAGAGAAGAGGGGGAGGAGGACCTCCCTCCATCTGCTGGACACACTCTTCTTAATGCAGCCCATTGGCTTTCTTAGCCACAAGGGCAAATTGCTGTCCCATGGGTAACTTGTTGTCCATCAGGACTCCAAGGTCCTTGTCCATGGAGCTGCTCGCTAGCAGATCACCTCCCAGTCTGTACTAGTGCATTTTGTTACTCCTTCCCAGGTGTAGGACTCTGCACTTGTTCTTGTTGACCCTCATTAGGTTCTTCTGCCCAGCTCTCCAGTCTGTCCAAATCCTGCTGAATGGCTACACAGCCTTCAGGTGTATCAGCCAAACCTCCCAGTTTCATATCATTGGCAAATTTGCTGAGACACTTTATCCCTTCATTGAGGTCGTTGATGAAGATGTTGAACAGGACTGGACTTAGCACTGATCCTTGGGGGACTCCACTAGTTACAAGTCTCCAGCTGGACTTGGCACCATTGATTACCACTCTTTGGGGTCTATTGTGTAGCCAGTTCTTAATACATCTCACTGTCTGTTAGATATTTCTTTGAGTCTGGTCTGAAACCTAGATTTCTGTAGTTAGCCAAAATTTTACGTATTTTTAAAGATGTTCAGTTTTATTAAGCCCTTCATACAATTCTGACTGTAAATCACATCTTTATTTCTCTACCTCCTCTGCCTCTTTTAGCTTTTTATGTAATGCTCTTGCACTCACTATTGAAATAGTGAATACTAAATGCAGTGTGTAAGTAGTATTGTAGGTTCCATGTCCTTACCATGTTAAGAAACTGTGGTGTTTGACTTGCTTGTTTGCTTTTAATGTTTCTTGACAGCTGGGATATGACAAAAAGCTTTTCTGTACGCTAGTTCTGGCATGTTTTTGGCTTATATTATCCAGAAGCCTTAAATAAGCCCTATTGACTGAGGTTATTTTACATTTGGTTTCACACATTTCACATACTGAGTTCTGTTGTGTGCTTTATGCTGAAGGAATAGGTCAGGGTTAGTAACTCTGCGGGTGATATTCTGAGAATGAATTAAGCCAGAAGGACTTGATTATGTTTACAAACATATATTTCATGAGTAACATACTAGACTTTGAATTACGGTTTTGATTACTTGAAATTGAAAGTTATTACCATTGTGTTATCCTAAATACAAAAGCAAACTTGTGATAGAAACATCAGTTAAGATCAAGGGTAGTGATTTGATGTCAATAGCATAAAAGACTATTCCAATCATAGTTTGTTGTTGGGTTTGGTTTGGGTTTTTTTTTCCTTTTAAATCCATTATTTAACTTCATTAATCTTTTGGGACAATTTTTCAGTGCTTCTCATTTTAGATACGCTCATAAAAATAAATAATGTCCTCATCCTTTCACCTGTACTGAGCTACATGATCCTGCTGTATTTAAATTAGTAGGATACCTGTCTTGCTTAAGATCACATATGGTTGTTTATTTTAAATACTGGAATTGGTTTTGGAAACCAAATGTTCTGCTTATTCACTTTAAGTGTTTGGTTTGATTTAATGTTCTGAGCAGACACAGACAGGGCTCTTGCAAAGCAGTTCTAACATACTGTTAAATAGTGTTCTCATTGTAGGAACTCATTTGATACTTTGTTCTTGATCTCTTGTTGAAGTCTATGTATTGTCAACTAATTGGGATTATGTTCAAACTCTTGAACATATCAAAACCTCAAAACTAACCAATTTCATATTAATGCATCCTGAATTTCAGACTTATCATAGGACTTTGCTTTGTAACAATAACTTTCCTACTGTTGCCAGCCCTTGATGTCCATCTTTACTAAATGCAACACGACTCAATTCCTGTACTTCTAAGGAAAAGTTTAAAAAAGCTCTTCTGTTTTGTAAAGTGATGCCACATTTGAGAGTTTATTTCAGATTTCTTGGTGGACTGGGATCATGATGGGGTGGAGAAAGCTATCTGTCTTTATATTTAATCGCCTCCCAGTGAGAAACATCTTATCTGTAAAAAGCCCAATTAGAAGCTATGGAGCTATGGAAATACAAATGCTCTCAGCATTCTGTAGTATATAGACAACATGCATAATTTATGCAACACATTTGAGATTTGCACCTTCTTTCTATTATTTCACAGGAAGGAAAATGATGGATTGTCAAATCACGCTACATGTTTTAATTTTTGATAGAAAGACTGAATATGTTTATACAAGGTCACTCAACTCCTGTAAGAAAGGTTATTAATGTAAGAAATTATTTGCTGAGGTAAACTACCTCTGCTAGATGGCAAGATTCATCACTCTAGTCTTGTTTAGGTGTGTACAAAACACACTGTAAATGTCAAAAAATCAAGGGAATGAATGTTTTAGTCAAAATATTTTCAGACTATCCTAACAATAGTAATGCTGGGAATCTATTAGAACTGGTTTCTCTTCAAACAGTTTCTCTGATGTGATTCAAGGTTTAGGTTGCCAAATGTCAGTGACCTTATGCTGACGTGGCTGAGCGTGCAAAGGACTAATATCAGGCTTGCCGTTAGTTATTGTGAAGTAGATAAATAGAGGTAAATTGCAGCGAAGTGAAATTGCACCTTATCAGGCAAATTATATGCCATCCAATAATGAAAGATTTTTATTGTACTTATGGTTTTTTGTTGTTTTCTTTTAAATAAGTTTGCCTTTCATTTTGTGGTTGCATTTTAAAACACTTCATAGTTTGTCTGGCACCCAAGTCAGTATTCTGGAGTCTGAAGAATATTAGTATTCGTCTTGTTCTCTATATCTATTATCTGCAGTTTTAAGGAAAATAATGTTGAATTTTTTTTTTCCCCAGTTGCTAGCAAGTATAAAAAACTGTGTTTCCCAGGACTCCTGAATTCAAATGGCAAATGAAGTTTCTTCAAGATGTTGATCATGGAACAGAATGCTAACTCTGTGTAGTTATCAAGTGTTTTTCCCTCTAGGTGATACGGTACCAGAATTTTTACTAGTCACGTTTTTGATGGTCAACCACTAGTACTTAAAGGGGAGGTTATTCTGAGACACATGGGATTTCCTGAAAAAGTGCAAAAGTTTTCGGAAAGAAAGAGAGTTGCGGGATAGGGTGTGGGGTGTCATTCTGACATTCTGAAGACCTGAGTTTATTAGTCTGAGCATCACAATTGTTTGTGACTCTGTCCAACTAGGAATCAAATTTTGAACATGTTTGAAATAACATGTGTGAATAAACACTTGGAACCTACATTTCACTTTTTTTTCCTCACAGAGAGGAAGATGCATAACAGTAGAAAGAGGATAATGGGCTTTAACAAATTTATGAAATAGATAAGTAGGCTCCTTCATGTAGATCTCCTGAATTGTATGGAGAACTGGAGACACTACTCTGGTAGAAGTACAGCTGCAAACCATTTTGAGAGGTGCAGAAGGGACAGGCAGCACTGTAAAATGCTGTTATGACTCCATCAGATGCTCTTTGATAATGTGAACTAGAAAGAAATAATATAAAAATGGAAGAAAGTTATACATAGATGTAAGAATGGAAAAATAACCTGGAAATAAAGATAAAATAAAATATAGCGAATTGGGAACTGTACATTTGTTAGAAACTCATGGAAAGGCTAGGTTGATCTCACAGACATATAAAAAAAAGAAAATAATACCTTTCCAATTATAAATTATAAATAAGAGAGCAAATACAGGATGAAAGCTGAAGAATTCAGTGCTGTTCTTGACTTCAGTCTTCAGGCACCATCATACAGAAGTATCTGACCAGATACCCAGTCAAAGTATTTGAATGCATACAAAAGGTACATGAGAAACATGAGGACATAGGGTATATGCTAAGATACATGCTGAAGTAAGCTGCCTAAAAGAAAGACCTTAAAAATCAAAATTCATTAATAAAAGTAAAAATTCATGAATGAGAGCTTTCTCTGAATCATCTACATTTTGAGAACTCATGGAGTTTGAGGGGGTCCTTATGGGTTGGAGGAATGTAAATATATTACTGGACTTCAAAATAAGAAAAAAAAAAAGAGAACCAAGTTGTCATAACCAGTCTGACCTGAATCCTTG
>JAVSBS010019411.1:51586-67214 GCA_033124195.1 Coracias cyanogaster
CCTTGGAAATAGTCTAGAGCAAGCTATTAATATCAAGAAGTGAATTTAACACTAGAATGCTTTTGGTGGGGTAAGAAATCTATAGAACTCTGTAGATGTAACACACTTTGAGTTTAGTATACTCTTTCATACTGTCCCACATGACATTCCTGGAGGCAAACTTGAGCTCTGTTTAATCAATATCATGTGATGTATAAGAATCAATCAGTTACAGTTAGTCTCCCTTCAAACTATGAAGGCATGTCAATAGAGTTGTGGATTTGTCTGCCCCGGACAGTGTATTCTGCCCTTTCAGACTATTTATTAATTTTGATGATAGACTAATGTATCTTTGTAAAACTTGCAGATAAAATCAAGTTTGTCAAAGTTCACCTGCAGGGGGCTTGTTAGGGATCAGCATTCAAAATTTTGGAAAACACCTTTAAATCGACAAGTTGATATTCATTCAAGTTTTGTGAGAAATGTTACACTCAGAAAGGAGAAATAAAATGCACCAAGCCAAAAATATCTAGCTAATCAGATGATAGTTTGTCAGAAATGAAACATGAATTAACAATGTGACCCTGTAAAATATATGAACAGAATTACCGCATGTACGACATGAAAAATAATTAAAGTCAGTACTTCTGAGGCCCTATCTAGTATGTTGTTTAGTTTTGGTCATCACAGTTTAAGGGAGAGTTGAGCAAGAAAAGTCTCAAGGAGAAGAGTAAGAATGATGAGGGGTTTTGAAGACATAATCTATAAAGAAATGTTGATAGAATTTCTTTTATTTAATCTAGTGAAACGAAGACAGAAAATATGAGATCTCTGTTATGCAAAAATTTGTTGCAAACAGGAGAATGATCAATTGCTTTTCTTGGCTACTGAATAAAAGAGAGATAAATTGGATGGACCTACAGATTAAGATTATGGCAAAAAATGTAAAATCTTATCAGATAGTAAACCACTGTAATGTATTACCCACAGATTTTCTTTCCTGTAGTTTTCCTCATATTTGCCAAATGTCTGACAAGCGAGTCAAGTATACTTGCTTTTCTTCATTTTATGTAGTTGAAATAGATGTTCTGTGACATACCATTTCACATTAATTAATATTAATCCATAAAATTTGTTTATAGTACCAGATATATTTTGCATTTTTGTGCCTCAGTTTCTTAACCTTAAAATACAATAATATTTCTTCTACCTTTGGTAGTCATGGTGGGAGTATGTGTATGTGAAATACTGAGATTGCTTGGATGCTGTGACAATGGAAGCCATATACATTTACATTGTAGAGTGATAGACAGCTACTCTATGAAGTCATTGTGAAAATGACAATTCTTTGTCTTGAATTCTTGCTTTCTATTTCTGCGAGACTGGAAGATACAGTGGCTTCACAGAGTTGTAAAGGAAGTATCTAACCTCACTTGTGCCTCTTGGGACCCCTTGGACAATTTGTGGAGAAGTGTTATTTGCATACCTCCAATCAACTCTTTGGCAAGTATAGGAAAAGTTCCCAGCTGCCAGTTTTGACAGCCACAATTCTGGCAGCTGTTAGTCTTGAAGGGGAAAGAGGTAAAAAAGAAAAAGTAATAGCATTGGCATTTTTGTAGAGCTTGGGTGACATTTAATATTACCTGCTGAAAATAATATAAATAAAAAAGCGTGAATGAGAAGGAAAGAAAAGGGTTCTAACTCAGGGAGCAGATAATAGTAATCTAGTATTTTAAAGCAACTCCATGACTATTTAATCTCTGAACAGTTCCACTTTCAGCCTGTTAAACTGAAAGTGGAAATAAGAAATTACAGGCTGAAGGAATGGGGTTAAAAATAAATCCTCAAGTGGGCTGGTAAACTGCAACCGTTTGGGTAAAAGTAGTTCAGCTACTCTCAGTTTTCTGTTGTAATCTTCACAGAAAAAGGTCTAGTACTGCTAAGTATTTATTGAAAGAGAGGTTACTTTAACATAAATATAAAAATATATAATAATAATAATATTATTTTTATATGTTTTAAGGACTTAGAGACAAAACTTTCTGAAAGGAGGAGATGCTGTTTCATATATTTTATTTGCACTTGCAATGTTTTGATTGTGATTCTAAAAAATAAACAGACTTTTTTAAACTTTTCTATTAACTGCGTGGTAATTCTAAGGGGAGATCATGATGTGGCTTGGCACTCATTGCTGGTCATGCTAGTGAGATTTGTATTTTCCTTAGCTGGGAATCTAGTCTTGTAAATGCAAAACTGAATGTTATAAGAAATGTTACTTGAGTCAGAATACATAGTCTGACCTAGAGGTCACATTAGATTTCCTCTTGCATTGAAGTATCATGGATAGTGTTGATCTGTATTTGTCTTTTGTTTTCTGCTATATGTTATCATGATGCACTGCCATTATAATAATAAATAGCCTGTCAACACATTTACTGGACCGCAACCCTCTTGGGATAATCACTGAATTTTCATCAAGACTGCAGTGATTAGTGTTTCTGATTATAATAATCAAATAACTAATTAGCTATCATATTTCAGAAAAGATATAAAATTAAAAGTGTTTTCAGAATACTTTAAGATTGCAGTTTTTATCTACTTCCACTTTTTTATTTTCAGAAAGTTTAAGCAGGTAGGAAATAATTTTTTTTAAAAGGAGCTGAGTTGCTTCTCACTCTGTCCTGGTATCTAAAGACATATACTTATATTCCTTCCCAGTATTTTTGAGCAGAGCTGATTAAAAAATATGGTGAACTATACTACTGGACTGTGTAACACAAGATAACACATCTTGTTTCTGAGGTTTCTATGTTTCTTTTTCCTATTTATTCCTACATTTATTTTTCCTTTATATTTTGTGCAGGGATTTTTCTGCATATTTTCAGAAGTGTTAAAGTCTGATTAAATGTCTGGGTAGAGGCAGACAGACATCTCATCTTCACAGATTGCCTCACAGCGGTGCTGCATTGTGGTGCTGAGATGGT
The DNA here is from genome assembly GCA_033124195.1 of Coracias cyanogaster. Classification (NCBI taxonomy): domain Eukaryota; kingdom Metazoa; phylum Chordata; class Aves; order Coraciiformes; family Coraciidae; genus Coracias; species Coracias cyanogaster. The sequence goes on from JAVSBS010019411.1 coordinate 54,550, forward strand.
GTTCTCACCTTTATGTGTATTTTCTCTTTTTGTATTTGTAAATGATGAAAACTTATGGTGTTGTTTTGTAAAGGTGTTTTGCCTTCAGAAGTGAGTGTCTGACTGGAATTTCTGGGTTTTATGTATTATGTTTTGTTCTGTTTAGTAGTATGACAGAAAAAGGCGGCAAAACAAGGAATGCTAGATTTTGTTAAAGGATTCATTACATGTAGTTCCAGTTCCTTGCTCATTCCCAGAACTATTGTTAGATCCAGATACTTGTAATTGCATTGTTTTCCATGCTGTCCTTCATCTGTGCTCATTTTAAATGTCACAGAGCGAGGTGGTGACATTATGCTAATTTGTAATGGATTCCAGTGTTACATTGCCCCACTTCTTTGACCTCAGCAAAGAGCACTTGCTGAGAAGAACAGAGGATGATTACCTCCCCTCTGAGCATGAGCTAGCTGCTATGACTACATGACCTTGGATTTAAAGAATAAACTCTAAAATTGCTGTGCAGAGGTTGTTCAGATTTTGTGCCTAAAACAAAGAAAGGATTTCAAAGAGAATTTTTTCCCCTCTGTGGCTGAGTTCATAGACTCTTCTTCATACAATATATCTCTCATTCAGAAATTCCCTGATCTAAGCTTGTGAGATCAGTTTTCAGTGGATGCAAAAAGAAATGTATCTCACATATATTTAGGATATGGTCTTTAAGAGATATCAAGCTTTTATAGGAGAATTAGATGAAAGACTAAGTATTGCAGTTTATTATGAGTTCATAGCTGGAGTTAGACTGTACCTGTATCAAGATAAGGATCTTGCTTGAAAGATTGCTGTGGTTTGATCCTGCTGCAGCCTAAATGCAGGAATTATTGAGCTCCTGACTACAAAAAGAGTCTCAAAGCAGCCCCTGAAACTATATCAATTCTATACTGCTAGAATATAAAAAATGGTGGCAGGATCAAAGGCATAGTTCAGCCATTACTGCTTCTTTTAAAAGAGAACTGAACAGGGTCATGTGGGAGGACCCTATGAATGGTGGAATTGAAGGAAGATTTCAATCTCCGTTTGAAAATACACTGGCATTAATATGATTTTGAAGAGCATGAATAAGAAGCTGTACCGTCAAAGCACTGCTGCAGGAGCAGGTTTTTGGCCTTTTTTTGCGTCAGTTACAATTACTCTGGAGCTCCAAATAAGAGGTGAGTAAAGCTTGAGGATATGATTCCTCATTCATTCCTCACCCAAAGTTCCCCTTCACACTCAGTGGTAGCATAAGGGGGACTTTTGTGTTACGTGACACTGCTTCAATTCTTGGTTCTGGTTCACAGTGAAAGATAAATCCATTGTGCAACTTCCTTATTTTTACTGAATCAAACAAATCAAAACCAAAGAGAGAAATCCAGTCAACAGATTATAATTATATTTAGAAAAAATAATCTGTTTTTCTCTAGATGTGTTCTAGTACTTTGATTTTAAAAGATTAGGTGCTTCACACTTCATGAAAGTCAGAGGTTTTTGAGCTCTGTCCAAGGAATAACTGATATTTTCATGTAGTAAACTTGATTTTGGGTATCGACACGAATTATTTTATTTTCTCTTCATGGTTATCAGATTGTTAATGTACTGAACTGAAATCTCTAACACCATCAATGACTTGATGGATTTGATTTTTTTCTGTCAGCAGAATAGGAAAAGTTGTGTCCCGAACAGATGCAGAATGAATGTCAGCTGTAGGTTACTATAGCATTTACCCCTCTATCTTAAAGACAGATTTTATTTGTTCTTGAGGGAACAGACCTTAGCTTTGGTACCCCTTTGGGCTTCATAGATTTTAACATTTCAGAGCAGGCTAGACTATTCTGTGGATTGAAAAAGAGGGAAAAATCTCCGATCTTAGTAAAAACCCCCACGCTTTTCAGTTACACTGTACGTCTTCCTGTCTTTATATTTAGTATCTTTTTCCTTCCTTGAACCTTGCTTGCAGTTGTTTATTTGGAAAAGTTGGCAGAGAAAAAAGCCTAAGACAGTAGAGAAAGATGATTTTAGTGTTCATTATATTGTTATGTTATATTATAGCACAGGTCCATGAGTCAACTTATTTCAAAATGTCATCTTTATCTTGATCTTATCACATTCACTGTCCTAAGGTCCAAATAAAGAATATTTTCTCTATCTAAAATGAACATTTGTGTGGGTGTGCACATGTATTTGTGCAGGTAATGAACAGATTTTTTTGTGTGCTCAGAATGTCCCTAATTTTAACACATTGATACATTATTAAAATCTACCACATAAATCGTATTTCTATTAGTTTTGTATTCTGATAAATTTCTAAACATATTTGAAGAAAAACTGTAGTTTGAACTGTTTGCTTACATGTCCAATCACATCTGTAACAGCTGCTGAAATGCATCTGCTTTTGGATGGATTGTGACAGGTGCTTAAAAAGGTATCTTCCATTAAAATTGTATTACAGTTTTCATTACAAGTGGTAAATTTGAACTCTGAGCTAAAATACAGCAATTTTCCTTATTTAGACAGGCAATCACTTATTTTAATCAGATACCAGTATTACAGTGTTGTGCTTCACCTGTTTCAGAAATAAATTTCTGTTGAAATATACTGCACAGGAGGTAGGGTTTTCTTTAGCACTGCAGTAAGGTCATATTTCATATTAAATATGTAAAAGGAGTTAATTCTACAGTGCAAAGATAAGTTCATTAAATTGTACAATATGAATAGTATGTTCACTATACTTACAACACTTCAGTTCTTTAGTAGAGTTAGTCTACTTAGCAGCAAATGGAATGAATTCCTTTAGCTATTAATGAAAATAACTGATGTATTCTTCCTAAGGCAGTCTTTGGACCAAAATGACATTCGTATTCATCTGGGTGAAAAGTTACAAATGCCTACATTTCTTGTCTCAATTTATTTAAAGCATAATGTTGAAGAAAACACAGTGGACTGTAATGCACATCTGTAAAGCCAGTCCAAAATGCTATCCTTTTGTAATTTGAAACCTTTCATTGTGTTTTTTTGTTCTATAACTGTACATGAAGAAGCAGCAAGGAAAATCCCTTTATTGTTCTAAGTTTATTTTTATAAGAATTTTGTTAAACTGCATATGCATGGCAACTTGCTCAGAACAGGGTATAAAATCTAGATATAATGGTTATAAACCATTTAAACCTGAGAAACAGGCATAGGGCATCTGAAAAGTGTGATCCATACCAAAGTGTTTCTGCATTCCTTCTGCTTGGCAAGTAATGACTTGAAATTGCATCCAGTTTGGATATAGTAAGATGAAGAGACGGGTAGTAATTGAATGTGAATCATCTTTGTAGTTGGACTTTGAAATGTAAGGCTTGCTTTCCTAAGTGCAAGTTTTTGCTTACTGTTCTCTAGTCACTTGTTTCTCTGCATTATTTTCCTTGGCACACTTAATGCTATGTTGGATTTTAGCTGAACTAGTCTAGCTTGTATATTACAGTTCATTTACTGGGAACCTGCTGGGTTACTTTCAGAAAGGGTGCTGTTCTTCAGTTCTTAATTAAATCACCAACAATTCCATTGTAATAATACATTTAATATTATTTGCAAACTTTTGCTGGATTATATTCAATGAGTAACTGAAATAGTGATATATTTTATATTTCTGCAGTATGATGGCTGTTACTTGTGCAACAAATATGCTATTAAACTTCAGTCAGTTCTAATTTAAGTATTATCAAGTAATGCTAGTTTATTTTTTCCTCTTTTCTTATTCACTTTAAAACAAGACATTTTAAAATAGATCTAGTTTAAGCATAATTTTCCGTGATATTTTTAGGTGTGTTTAGTTATGAACATATGCTGCAGAGCTGAATGTTCTAAATCTAATTGGAATACAAAATGCAGTGGAAAAAAGCTTATCAGTATTTCATATCTTTAGGTCTCAATTCAGTTTTACTATCACAGTTTCAATGTTAAAGGAATGGAATTATTCTTATAATGACATATATCCTTGACTTGATCCTCATTCACTGCTTGTTGTTTTCCACAGTTAACACTGTCCTTCATCCCAGGAGCCTGTGAATCCTTGTTGATGAATTCTTGGGCAAAGCAAGCATAGAGTACCTGAGCCTTGCTTGTGCCTGCCTGCGCTGTTCAGTAACAGTCCCACATTTTCCTTGTTCACCCTTTCCCTATCTGCATCATAGTAGAAATTCTTCCTGTTGCCCTTGATGTCCATTGCAAGTGTCAGCTTTAGGTGGGCTTTTGTTCTGCTAACATTAGCTCTTCAAGCTCTGGAATAGTTCCTAAATTGCTCGTTATGTAAATTGACCCTGCTTTGACCTCTTGTAAATTGTCTTTTTTTCATATTGGCACAATCAGTATTGTACAACTTGCAATATTTCATTATTCACGTTTATGATAATAAATGCATTTATTAGGGATGGGCTTCTGCAGGTAAAATTGCTTCATGCCTAAAGGACAAAACAATCTTTTGCTGACATGTGGTTGTTTGACTTCACTTCACTTTGGTGGTAAATTCTTTTAAATCCTTTTCCAAACAGATATACCATGTATTTTAAAATGTCTTTAGTGATATACCATTTAGAAAACAGCAGTTGCATAATGGAATAAATAAGTTTTTATGGCAACAGGTATATTTGCAAGTGTGACAGGTTTAATTGTAAGGAAAATGAATGGTATTCTTCTGTAATTCATCCTATTTCTCAGCATATCTTCTTTCTGACACTATCCTTCCAGCTTTAAGAAAAGCTTGAATGGTGTTTTTAACACAGTATTAAGCATCTTTCTAGTGTGACATAACAAACTTGCTACTAGAAAAAAAGTAAAATCACTGCCAACAAACATTGTGAGTTTGTTTCTGTAGACCTAGAAATTTCCTGAAATCGCAGTTTCTGTTGGTCTTGTGTAGACATGCAGATGAGCATTCAATTGAAGACCTTCTGATGACTTCCTTAAAACCCCACTGTGTTGTACATAGTTGGAAGACATTTTTTTTACCTTTCACCTAACAATAATCTCATAGCCTGAAGGATTTACAGATGTGTTTGTGCACATTTAATGCTTCTCTGATTTACAAGTCACCATAGAATTCTGAATATGGCAATATTGTACAGACCATATGTACAGATATTTAACACTACTAGTATATAATACGAAAAATAAATTGCAGCTTTGTAAATATTCTGCTTCTTGGGCTACTACTATGCTGTAATACTTGCAACAAAGTAAATCACTGCATATTTACTTGTATTTATTTATTTACTGTTATAGTCGAATCACCTTTTGTGGTATACTTCAGTTTTGTCTGAGAGTTTGCCTGTGTATTCAAAATGGTTGAGATTTATTCCAAGAGTATTTAATGTGAACCAAACTTGACTGAGCGTGCATTGGGCATAGTGGATAGGAGTCTACAGCCTTTTTCAGGCAAAGACATAATTTGAGAACTTTGTAAGAATTGCCACTGAAGTGGCTGAAGAAGTGAAATGGAATTCACAGTCTTCCATCTTTAGGTTTTAGCCCTGCAAAAATTTGCAAGTCAGTTATATGCTTTGTAGAAATAAAATAGGTATTAATGATACTAAGATCCTTTTCAGGTGCAAAATACATAGATATGTACATATGGGAAGTATGTGTGTGTTTACATGTATGTATTTGTATATAAATATACATTAATGGTTGCTTGGTTCCCTTTCTCCTCCCACAAAAGAAACCTCTATTTTGATGTCTTTAATTTTGAGCTAGTCTCCCACTTTATAAGGAACTTGGAGTATTGCCCTTACCTATTCCCTCCACTCAATGTTCTTTAAACTCTGTTTCCTTACCAAAGGTTGTGAAGAAATAAATTTCCTGCAGGGCTTTTAAATCTAGAGTATGGAGTTCTTAATGAGGAAGGTGAACTTGGTGGTACTAGAAGCAAATAAATAAATAAAACATGGCTTAGTGAGGAATAACTGATGTAGTTGAGAGTGTTAACTCAGTCCTGATGTCTGTTGGTATTTTAATGCATCCTGCAGAATAAATATAAGACTCCAGCCTCCTTAATTATAGTGAGCACATTTTATAATGGTTCTATTGATCTTTTGTGAACAATGTTGATCTTGTAGGAAGGGCAGGTGGAGCAACTAAACAGCAGCATACACAATTATTGCTTTCTAGCAGAGCAGTGTCACTGAAGTGCTTCTTAAACAAAAATATTCAATTATTTGTGTAATTGATATAACATATATTTTCAATATTCCAAAAAGTGAATATCGTTCTCAATTTCATGACTTGCACTGTTATTAGCTTCTGTCATTCACAGGAAATTACATCCTAAAATCTCAATAGATAACATGTAGCTGCTGTAAAAGCTAGTGAGATGAGGTAATGCTATGTAGGCAGTACAGATTGTCCCTGATTGAATACAGATTGAATATAGCATTTGGAAGAACTTTTGCCAATCTCTGAAAATAGTCATTACATAATTAAAATGAAAGAAATGCCTTCCTGAATTGAATGACTTTTTATTATAAGGAAACTAATTAATGATCTTAAAATAACAATGAAGTTTCAAAGTTGGATAAACCCTTGCAGGAAAATATAACAAAGATCATAAAGTACAATCAAATTCAAGATATTATATTTTTCTTCCAATCACTATCAACACTTTTTACCCTGACAAGTGCTCAGTTCTGGTACCAACAAGGAAATCTCTAAACTTGGTTAAAGAAATTACTCTCTGTACTAAGCTATGTTTAATTACTGATTGGCTAAAATAGTTAATCCTGAAACATAAAACAGAGCTTTGTAATTTTTTTCCTGGTTTTGCACTGCTTTTGAATGTAATATTTTCCTACTTTTCTTACAAAGTTTGGAAACACATGTTAACTACATAAACTGTGTCAAGTATCTCATTTCAAGAGATAGACAAAATCCTTCCGACATTACTCAAAGGGATAGTTTTGCATAATTCAATGAAATTGGAGAGTATTTGATAATAAGAGTAAAGGTCAAAAGCGTGGGAGGAAAAAATGTCTTCCTTTTGCAAACAAAAAGTATAAGTACATTATGTGCCAAATATCATGCGTCACTGGGTGGGGGAATGAATTGTGTGGGATCTGACAAGTTTCCAGCACTATCTAATGGTATTTTAAAAACCTATGTTTTATTATGACTTTTCAGAAATACTATTTGTTACAGTTTAGCAGATCCTTCAGAGAAATTACATGCTCTTCAGGAAAATGAGCAGTTATAACAGGCAAGCATACTTGCTTATACAATTGAGACCTCTGAATTCATTCTGTCCTTCACAAGATAGAAAATCAGCAGCATTTAAAAAGAAAACATTTAGAGTTTTACAATACAGCTGTAAAAGTGCACTGTTTGCTGGTGAGGAAGTTGAACCTAAGGGTCCTATTCAGTGACCTTTGATGCAAAACAATACCCTGCTGAAGTTGGTAAATAATTTTTGAGCATATTATGATGTATTCTTAGCTTATGTATCCATCATTAAATATCCTCTATCACAAGAAAAAATGCTGCAAAGCCCATAAAGACTTATAAATAAGTAGGTAGACTGTGAATCGAGATACCATTTTAGAAGAAGCTCAGTCTGGGTCTGGCAAGGACTCACTCATTCTGAACGAGCAAGGATTTTTATGGTGTCCTTTCTTTAAGCCTCCAAAGACCTTGTTGCATTTGTTAGCTGTGAAGTGGAATTATTTATAAATTTGCCACAAACTAGAGAGGAGGATGTAAGTCCTAACTCTGTTCTCTTGAATGCTAAGTCACACTTCTGTTGATGCGTGCTGAGTTCTGGTCTGCCAATAATTTGTAGGGTCAAAAATGCAGCTCTCATCTTGGCCTTGTGTCCTGCCTGTTGTAACAGCCTATGACCCTACTACTATTATCTCTCATCTTTTTGAGATTCGTTTTATTTGTGGGTTTAAAGACTGCTGCCATCTGAATAGGAGTCAGTAACTAATGTAAAGAGGTCATGATATGTTGATAGCCTTTGGATGGGAAGCAAGGCCTTGACTTTCCGGCAATATAGAAATAGGAAGGAACAGAATATGTGCGATGCTTGGGTTTATGTATTCACTTATTTTCTTGGGAATTGGGCAGTCAGTGTTTTGTATTAGCTTAAGAACTGTAACGTACATTACTGTATACAGTAAATAACAGTAATCTAGCTGGACTGTTTCAAAGGCAAATAGTTTCCTAGATATCTGGCAGTGAAGACTATGTATACAGTCAGAATACAGTAATGTAGGACTAGGCAGAACTGTAACAAGGATCCATAGTCTGGAGCTGAGTTTTATATGCAGATTGCCCTTGTAAAATTATAGGACTTTGTGACTTTGGGTATTTTCAGTGATTTTCTGTTTGCTTTGTGTTTCTGCGTGAAGCTCGTTATTGGTAATCACCTTGAGCTGTAAGTAGCTGACTAGTTTTTTACAATCATTTGGCAGTCAAATTCAGTGCAACTCACCTTAGCAAAGTTGGCAGTATACTTCTCACAACTGTACATGAAATCCCTATGTAATAATTACTCATTTGCAGAAGACTGGAAAAAGACATTATGAGGTACATTTCTAGGGAGTCTTCATGTTTGTGTCACTGACTTTCTCCTTGATCACTTGGAGGGTTTTCTTTTATGTTGGTGTTTCCTCATTAAATTTGTTGCCATTTTCAACCATCTGGGTTTTGTGGGGTTTTTTAATGATGTCTTCTATACGCTATTAATTTATTAATACTGGTTATATAAAACTAAACAAGGGAAAAATATTTTACATTAATGCCATGAGGTAAAATGGTCCTAAAAATATGCTGCAGAAATACTGCTTTTCAGACAGGCAGTTCAAAGTACTGTATAAACTTGGCAACTCTTATTAGATTCCATAGTTGGAAATTTCTTGCAGAGATAGCTTAGTGCTTTTCTATTTTATTTCTATTTTCTTCAGGTTTTTGTTTTTCTATTTGGCTCAGTAATCTGATTTCCACAATTCTCTGACAAACAACCACTGTGCATGCCCAGGCCAGCTCCACATTACATGATCACCTATGCATCGCAGGCACTTTGGGCTCATTGTGCCTGCCATTAGAGGGATGGGATAGTCTTCATTTACACAATAATTTGAAATGTTTACTTAGAGCACATGGTTTATTGGAATGTGCAACATACATCTTTCATAAGACCTACCAACATTAGTAGATTTGCTGGTAGTATCAAACTCAATCATCTCATAAAATATTGTGATTTTTGTGTGTGTGTTCTCATCTCACCTGATTAAGGACTTGTCCTTGAATTCTAGGTGCTTCCCAACTTTCAGTCAGAGCTTACTTATTTAACACAAGATGGAAGCACCTCCACTTAGATTTTGTTTCTTATAAGAGAAACTACCTTTGGAATGGCTTACTTAAAGGTGACAAAGCCAGACCATTCTCAGCTATTATTTCCTCAACTTTAAAATTGTTGTGACTAACCTCTAAGTTTTAAATTTAGTGTGACAATAATGTCACTGTAAAACATGATTGTCCCACTTTGAAGGGAATTTGTTTTGGCAGGTATGGAATTTCAGAAGATACCTATATATGGATGGATTTAACCTCTCATTTTTTCACTTACTTTAATTTGAGTAGTTTAGCCTTAGTTTATAATTTGGAATTTTCAGGTTTTATGCTTATAACCCTGTCTTACCAGAGAAGATTTTTTTGTTTGTTTCTTTGATGTAGCTCTTTTAGTCCACAAAAGACATTCAAACACGAAAGTCTAGAAACCTGGAGATGTAAAATTCCAGGACAAACCTGAAAGTTGCTATCTATCTTCTGACTCCCCTGGATTAACTCTAGCTGCTATAGTTCATTTACCCGTACGTGTCCAAAAATAGTTCATCTCTGGGAGTAGAGTTCTCTAGGAATGCAGAGCACTGTACAGCCTATACAGATCTTCATGGTGATCTCAGCAATGGTAGAAAAGTAATGAGATGAAAAAAGTGTTCCTTTAGACTCACTTGAGTGGAGAAGTCCTAGAGTATAGATCAGTTTGGGGATTGAGTTTGTCTCTTACCATTGAATTTACAGGATTATGAGGGGCACAAATTGGAGATAAACTAGCCTTTTTTTGCCTTCATGTTGGCAGTAAAAAAACCCAAACCAGTCCTAACATCCCTAGTGATATCTCAGGTTGATCTTATGTTGCCATCCAACAACATATTTGCAGCATATACAACATAACATGCCTGATCAAGTAGATACCGATTTAGCTATGGCAATGTTGTGTTCAGTGTTGGCTGAAATATAATCAACTTTTATACTTTGGAAGCTTGAGCAGAGCGGTCTAGCAACTGGAGTGTCCTCAGCTCATTCCACTACTCTTATTCCCCAAGAGGCTTAGGTTCTATTTTGAGTCCAGTTGCACCTGGGACTGCAGTGTATACAACACTCAGAAACAGTGGGAATATAAATTATTAACTTTGGAAAAGAAATGTGTTTAAACTTCTGGTAAGGAAAGTATAGATTTCTGTTTCAGTGTTGGTTTGGGGAATTTTGGTTGGTTTGCTTTTCGGTTAGTTTGTTTGGTTTGTGTTTTTTGTTTTGTTTTTCCTTGGATTTTTGTTTTCTTTTCCCTAGAACAAGCAAAATAGGAAGGGTGCAGTTAAATGTGTCTGTGGCTCATCCAATGGTATTTGTAAGAGTATGATCTGTATTTTTCTGGATTCCTCTATCCTTTCAGACCCCTTTGTGTATCTGAAGGTACATTGTCTAAAACATGAAAGGAGAAATTTACAAAGTTAAAATATCAGTAATTGATAATAAACACAAAAGGATTTATTTTTGTGTGTATTTTGGCTTTGATTAGTATAAATGACTGTGTTAAATGCTGCGTGGTTTACAGTTTCGAGTAGAATTTAAATCTCTGTTTCTGTGTACACACAAACCTGAATTGCATTCTATGAAGTATAGATTACGAGACATACATGCCCATGCACTCATTTTCTCTGAAAATTTGAGAAAATTCTTCTGCCCCTCAGAAGTGAGTCTTATCTTCCATTTTATCAGCTTTGTACAGTGAGACATCAGTGCAGTTCTCTTGTCCCCCTTTTTTATTACATGATTAAATGTTCTCAGCAAACTCTGGCAACAGGTTTTACTGCATGCTTAAATAAAAAACAGTGTGGAACAGCATATGAGCACAATGTAATGTCTTAAAGTGTGAATTAGGAACATTCAAACTGAGTTTGCTGCCTTGCCATTCATGGAAATATACACAGAGATGCTACTTTAATTGATGACAGTGTTTGCTACTTTTACATACTTGCTTGTGCAGTGAATAAAAGATTAAAAAAATATTTCTAAGGGAATCTATTCTACCTGTAGTAGAATATATGGTTTTGTAATAATGAACAGTAAAAAGACATATTTCCTTTTTCATTTTCTTTCCTATTCAAAGTTACACCATTCTTTTATTTAATACACTTTTTGATCTTTTCTTGAGAAATAAAACTGTTGCAGGATACTTGCCTTTTGCTGGTATGGTATCTAGGCAATAATAATTACAGATTAAACATTTCACTTTCTTTAGTACTGAGTTTCTCATTACTTTGCAGTTGGGTATGTATCATTAAACACCATGGCTCAGAATAAAGTCTGAATGGTTATTGTTGTTTTATTTGAAAAAAATTACTTCCATGAGGGATTTTCTTTTTTTAAAAAAAAAAAACCCAAAAACATTGCACTGATCTTCTTCGTAAAAAAGTGTAACAAAATCAATTTAGAATAAAAACAAACTTTAATTATTATTTATATCAACCAGATAAACAATGAGTCTGCTGATCATGATTAATTATCACCAGTCTGAGTTAAGAATTCCTTTTGAATTCCATCTCCTTGAATTGCTATTTGGGAACATGACTTAGAGATTTTCTCTGGAAAAAAAAAAAAAAAAAAGTCACCCTATCAGTATTGCCAGTGAAGTAAATGACTGTGTCCAAATTGATAAACGTGGGATATTTCCAGCTTGGCGTGAACGTTTTGTCATATCTCATTTCTCTCAAAAGACAAGACCTCAGTAGCTGCACATGTGGTTTTTCAAGAGATCAGCAAAAACTTTACTCAGTCTCAAAACAGTGAATCTTTCTATAAGACCACATTTCTTCTGTGGCTGAAAACAGCTAAATAAATTCCTTACAATTGGAAAAAATAGGAGACACAATTCAGAGGAACAGAAACTAGATCATTATAAACCGAGGGATCTCTATGTAAGGTTAAGTGCTTATGTAAATATTTGTCATAATGGGTCATAATATGTGAATTCATCCTGTGAACTGCAGAAGTGCTTTAAATCTTTTTGTAGTGTCAGGTGGTCCACTCCTTATCTAAGAATGTACTTTTAATTAGAGGTCACATCACTGTAGTAACTGAGTGAATCACAAGTATTCAAAAATAGAAATCCTTGCAGATTTATAGAATAATGCTTATTTTCAGGAATCTTAATAGTATCTGAAAGCAGGTGGAAAATTAATGTAATTCACTTTACATCTGGAAACAAATGGAATTTGAGTGCAGTGTAGAACTGGCTGAAAAATCAAGGAAAAATATACTATTCCACTCCCCTCAAACCCACCAAGTGGTTTTTTTCTTTTTCTTTAATGGACGTTTCTAAAGCTTTCCCTTCTGCC